>SNQN01000723.1:48497-127616 GCA_008642245.1 Bassia scoparia
TGGTGAAGTGTTTTATTTAATCAAACAATCTTAGGATTTTGCTTAAGTATTTGCAATATGGAAAAGTAAGCCAAAGAGCAGTATAATACGACTTTGGCTAGGTACTAGTTACGTGACTTGTAGTGATGACACCATGACACACTAATATGATTTGGTGTTGATTCCATGACTATGATGTTGTTGACATGGAAGTTACGGAGAATAATGGAGATCATGGTTGTGTCATATAAGTAATACCAGTCGGTTATCATGAAGGCCCAATAGTGGGAATCATGGATTGGAAGTTAACTTGGATAAATAACCATAAAGTAGTTACATTGACATGAAATGGGAGTAGGAGGTGGAAGTTGTGGGCGTTATGGTAACCACCATCTCCCCACTATCTCTTAGTGGAGGTTAATTCTTAATGGCAATTGATGCATGCATCATGTGTATGTAAGGTAGTTTCTCTTGTAAGGAATGTGATAACTTCCTTTATGATTGCTATATATTATATATATATATATATATATATATATTATATATATATATATATATATTTATATATATATATAATTAATATATATATAATAATATATAATATATATATATATAATATATATATATATATATATATATATATAGGAAAGGATCATGTGAAAACAATTGATTTGGTGAAAACTAAAAAACTTGCAATACAACGTCATCTTAAAATTAATCACATCTATTATTAATTTGGCCATAATACAAGTATATATTTTTACCCATACATCTCTAATCTCTCTCTCCTCTCACTTTCTCTCTCCTCCACACCCTCTCTTCTCCTCTCTGCTGCAGTTCAGCACACCACCACCAACGTTTCTCTCCTCACAAACCGACAACCCAACCCCGGAACCGCTGTCGTGACCGTTCGAAACGGGCCCCACCTTCGCTCCCCTTCTTCTTCCGGGTCAAACCTCCCTCGATCGGAGCTCGAGAAGAAAAAACCCGACACAAAAGCCACAACCTTCAAACTCGATGATCCTCCTCGACAACCCAGATCTTGTCCGTTCTCTCAAAGTGGCCGCGACACAATCGCATCGGCGAAGGCCGATTAAGGCCCTCGACTACGCATTCGAGCCTCAGCATGTGTTCGAGGCAGTGCGCCGTTGAGGGCGGTCGAGTGGTTAATGGTCTGATCTGGGTCAGTGTGGGTCAGTATGGTGGTTTCGTGGTGTTAGGTGCAGCGCGCGAGCGCGTGGTGGTTGGGGTTGACGTGGTGGTATGGGTTGGGGCGATTGAGGGCAGTGGTGGTAATGGGGTTTGAGGGCAATTGAGGGTGGTGGTGGTTTGCGTGGGTCAGTGTGGTGGTTCGTGTGTTGGTGCACGGCGCGCAGCGCAGTGGTGGTATGGGGTTGACTGGTGGTGGCAAGTTGGTGGACGGTGGTGTTGGGTGTGGGAGTGTGCGGGGTGGTGGTGTTGGGTGTGGTGGGTGCGGTGGTAATGTTTAACAGTGAGTGACTGAGTGTGAGTTTGGGTGAGGGGAGAGGAAAATTCATTAATAAAAAAATGTCCTAATTTTACCCTAATATTTCTAAATTTGTTAAGTGCTTAAATTAAAAAAATGTATTACATTATAAAAATGTCCTAAATAATTTATGCAAATGTCTTAAACACAAATGTCTAAATTATAAGCGAAAATGTCTTAAATTATATACGCAAATGTCTTAAATCGCTAAAATGTTCTAAATCGTAAAATGTCTTAAATTGTAATGCACAAATGTCTAAATCGGAAAAATGTCTAAATTGTATATGCAATGTTCTAATCACAAAATGTCTAATGTATGTACATGTTAGAATAGAAACAATGTCCTAAATTTTATATGTAAATGTCCTAAATCACAAAAAGTTTTTAGTTTTCACCAAAAGTAGGTTTTTAGTGGATCCAATCTATTATATATATATTATAATATGGTTTATTAAGAAAAAAACACAAGTTACTTCAACATATTTGTTTATGTTGTTTCTCTCATCTTCTTTACACATACTTCCCAAAATACTCAATTACATTGGATCATTCATTGAAAGCTGATAATTCTTGTTCTTCGTTGTAAAAAGCAATTTCGTGACACTGGCTTTCGTAGGGTCGAAATATTGCTTTTAGGAAAGTGAGTACACGCCTCGAAGGAATCGTTTATTTGTTTCACATCTTTGTTTGAACCCCATAAGCCCATTTTTTCCAACAGATTAAGTATAACTTAATACAAATATAACAACGCATCATAGAAGCTAGAACAAATCACGAAACATACTATGGCCTGAAAACTATGTATGATTCTTAGATGAATGTCACTTTGAGAGTGGGAAGGTTGCATTATTATTATTCAAGGTACTACGCATAACTTAAATTGGTGGGTGGAGGATCATAGTGTACGGGTGCCGGAACGTCACGGGGTCGGTCCCTTTGCTCCGGGGGTACAATTAAGGGGGCTTACTTGTTTGCTAGAATTGAATTCTTTGCTTTTGCATATTGTGAGTATGCCTGGAGTTGTGTTGTTTATACTCGAATGAGTAAGGAAGTGCACCGGCACTTCTTTTTGGGAAGCTGCAAAACCGTTTAAGCCTTGCCTATAATTGCATAAAGCAAGGCGAAGGATCATGTCTGGTAGTGCACAAAGGTCTGGATTAGGAGACAAGGGTAAGGGTGAAGTAGTGCAAACACACTTCCCCCCCCCCTTTGCGTCTAGCGGCCTCTACAGTTATTGGAGTTCTTGACAAGCTTTTGCGTACTATCAAAAATAACCTTTAAAATAACTATGTAGCTAGTGGTAACAGGGTCGAATCACAAGGAAGCAAAAATAATTATTAACCTATTAAAAGCATCTAGATTTATAAAGAGCCTTTGATTGATTATATTGATACTACTAATGAAAGCAATGAATTAAATAAAAATAAACTATAATAAACTAAAGTCTAGGGCTATGTTCATATAGCAGTAATTGACAGCAAATTGGCATCAACAATCCATAACATGGCATAATACAGGAACAAACTCCTCGAATCAATTGACAAAAGAACTACTCCTAACCGTTCTCTCCAGAGCTAGGAAAGTTCCATTCTAATATTGATGTTGATTCTTGTTCTAAGTCTCAATCGTAGATTAGAGATTGTGACTATCAGATTAGCAATTAAATCGGCCCTAGAAATTTATTAACATGAATACATCTAATAGGAATTTGATTAAAAGCAAGCCATGATTGAATCAACCAATTATTATATAATCATATTGCTATAGATCCATCGTCTCTAGAATTAGACTAACTCGCTCATAATTAAATTAAACATGATGATTGTAATTGGGGAAAGACATAATAAAGTAAAGAATAATTAAAAGCAATCATAAAACCTAGAATAATTGAAAGCAATAATCAAGAACCTAAAAATAATTCAAAACAATAATCAAAGCATAAACAATTAAAGCAATGAGAAAACAATTAAAGAAGGAAATATTACCAAAGAATGATTGCAATTGATGAATGAATGAATGATTTTTATTGAAAGTAAAGTTTAGGTTTCTTCACAATAATACTATTTGGGGTTTTTCTCTTGAAATTAATTATGGAATAAAAGATAATCCAAGATTAGGATTTCTATCCCTTTAAACATCAGAAAATATCTAAATAAACTAAGCTTGTAAATTACAATCAGCCTTCATTAAAACCCAATTTAAAAACCAACTTAAGGTGCAGAATCGCCTCGATCCGATCGGATCGGGTGTGATCGGATCGGATACAGTTTTGGAGAGAATGTCCATCTTCTAGAGGCCATATCTCGAGCTCCGGTGGTCAAATCACGCATGTGACCTATAAATCGAAGCTCTCGAAGTCTAGTTTCCAATGCAGCTAGAATTGCGCAATCCGACGAATGAAATAAGTTATGGTCAAACGAGTGAGCATGTATAACTTCTTTTGCGTCGCTCCACTCCTAGCTCTTGCACTTCTAATAAACTCCGTAGTGCTTGCAAATAGCCCCGAAATCACTCCAAATAATGGAAAGCAACCTAAAACTTACTCAAACACTAAACAACACATTAGTAGCAAAGAGGGCCTTAAGAAGGCAAAACCATTCGATATAGTAAGAGAATTGGGAGAAAACCATATAATAATACAATACATCATTCATTGTCGAAGACAACAACAAACAATTTTCGTTTTAAACTCTAAGCATGCAAAGTTACTAGGCGAGTTTTTAATAGAATACTATGCAAATAGTGTCTAGTTGTTGTGGCATATGTTGTTAATTCTGTATGTCCAGGAGCTAATGCGGTTGTCCATAGTTATTTATTAGGCGTGAAACACGAAATTTGCGATCTTTGTTAAAGCATATTATATGTGTGAGACAAGCATGCACGCACTCGTAGAAGTAATTGAAAGTTATGCCTTAAGGTTGTTTTTGAATTTGAATTGTTCGAATCGTTATTAGTCATGTTACATGCAATTAATAGAAAGTCAATTTCTAAACAAGTATGCAAAAGGGGGTTTAGAATTGAGACGTTGGTCTCAATACTCGCAACACAATGTCGAAGACAAGGACATAGCTTTGGAACCCTTAGGAACTTGTGAGCCTTTAGAACCATGAAACCTCTATATCTAATGCGAAGAGCATTTGAATGTGTTTTATTGGTGTTTGAATGTGTTTGAATGTGTTTGTGAGAGATCGAGTATGAGAGTGAGAGAGAGTTGGACGAGTAGAGAGAAAGAGAGAAGAGAGAGAGAGAGAGAGAGAGAGAGAGAGAGAGAGAGAGTTGGACGAGGGAGAGAGAGTTGAGTCGTCCAAAGTCCCAAAAATTCGTCAAAATGATGAGAGAGAGTTGGACGAGTGAGAGAGAAAGAGAGAGAGAGAGAGAGAGAGAGAGAGAGAGAGAGAGAGAGAGAGAGTTGGACGAGGGAGAGAGAGTTGAGTCGTCCAAAGTCCCCAAAAATTCGTCAAAATGAATGAGGGGTCTCCTATTTATAGGCAAGGGTCGAAATCGGCCAAAAAGAGGGAGGTCTTGGGCGTAATTACGCCCAAAGCTACCAGATTTTGGCCGATTTGCCTTGCCTTGAATAGAGAGATCGTGATGAAATAAAATCGAGATTAAATCGTGTCAAATATATGCGTGATTTTATACGATTGCGGATCATTTTATTGCGATTTTCGGGATATTTAGCTGATTTGCCTTGCCTCGAATAATGAGATTGTAATGAAATAAAATCGAGATAAATCATATAAAATATATACGTGATTTTATATGATTGCAGCTGATTTTATTGTGATGCTCGGGATATTTGGCTTCCTCGGGAAGCTTGTCTCGAGGCAAAATATCCCGGGATGGCCCGCTTTGCTTGATTTTTCTTAAGAAATTCGTAAATATTAAAGCATAAATCGAAAAATTATGGGAAAACTATGCAAAAAATTCCTTGTGAAATGTAGTGTGTTGTGTTAAAATTTCATGAATTTTGGAATTGTTTTCATAATTTAATTAATTATCGCAAAATTAATTAAATTGTTGAAAATTCCGAAAAATTGCCAAAATGCTTAGAAAAATTCCGAAAAATTCTAGAAAAATGTTTAAAAAGAAGTTAAAATTATTTGAAAATTAAAACTTACTTTTTGAGGTGCTAAATACTTGGAAGAGATGTTCGGTGTAAGAGAATTTGCTTTTTTTAGGGCCTGTCAGGGTCCTAGCTTTCTCGATTTGACTTGTGTGTTGCAAGGGGTGTCTTATCATTGGTCGTTTTGGGCTAGGGACAAATGTAGGTATCTAAAATAGCAGACAAGATAAAAAGAAGAATTGAACATATCTTCATCAATTACATGAATTCAAAAAAGGTTCAATCTTCTTCATCAATTACATAAATTAGGGAAAAAAAAGAGAGAAAATCGGGAGGAATAAAATACTTAAACAACAACACAACCCCAATGACCAAAACCAAAGAGCCAACAATCAAAATCATACAAGCGTCAATTGAAAGCAACCAAACACTAACCTCACGCCACAACCAGACCTGTTGCTCGTTAATCCACAACAAAGCGCCCCATCTCGACAATACAGGTTGGATTGCATGGTTCGCAGCACAAGTTATCCTTTCATTTCCTTGGAAATCCTAGAGCAAGACCACACAAAACAGAGCAAAAATCATATCGCATTTCACACCAACGCCGCATAACACCAAACAATGAGAAATCGACATGGGATGAGCTGAATCAAAAGCCTTTGGAGGGAAAAAAAAAAAAGAGAAGAAGAATGGCACAAGAACGAAAAAAAAGGGGGMGGAAAGTTAGGTAGAGGGAAATGAAGGAATCAACTGTCTGATTTGAATGTCTGAAATGAATGTCAAATTAGTCTACACGTGGACAATATGCATTAAAAGTAACAGCACAAATGACATGTTGTAATAAGAGCTAAAGTAAAGAGCATATTCGTAATTTAAATATAAATTTGGCCAAAACCAAAACACCCACTTTTAAGAGTTATGGGATATGCACAAGATGACAATAGAGATTTCTTTGTACCGCCTAATAAATAGTACGGAATACTTGCTAATAATGTACTATATGATGTCATTGATTTGTAATCCCTTCGTAACGTAATAACTGCAACGATTTGACATAAAATTGAGAAGAAAAATGTCCAATCGTTACGGTTATTGTGTTACGAAGGGAGTATTACCTAATAAAATCATTATTCAACATTTCAACCTTACAAAATAATGTCATCACATGACTTGAATTTTGCAGCACAATACACGAGTAATTGAAAATATTTTAGCAGCATCACTTCATGAATCGACCAAGGTCACACTTGAATAGTAGCAATGTTTAAGATTCTTATTATAAAAAAAATCCATTCAATACAAAAAATAGAATGGATGAAAATTTGATCAAGTACTGGTTAAAAAAAATATAAAATAAAAATAAAAATTGATCAAGTACAACAAGTACTATAAAAACGGAGGAGTGTTTTTACAGAAGAATACTAGTCTAAAAATAAGACAAGTTTTAAAACCAAACTGTTGGGTTAACCGTACTGTTTTCAAGCTGAACCAAATTAACTTGAATTGAAAGTGATTTGTAAACTGAAATTGACCTGAATTGTTTCTAACCTTAAAAAACAGTAACTTGAACTCAGACTGAATCGAAATTAACCTAAGTTTAAGTTAACTGGTACCAAACCGTTAATACTATGTGAACAAACTTGAATTAAACCGAATTGTTATCAATCCGTTACATAATTCGTTCGTAATAGGAAAATGCGATATTGTAATCATGTCCAAAGATAACTCGATTACAAACCGTTCAATTTGTTCGTGTATAGTAAACCTACTTAATCCGAACCGTTTTGGGACCAAATTCATTTCGGTCAAACCGCTAACATCATGAGACCGAACTGAACTGTCTTGTTCCCGAAACGAAGCAACTTGTTTGGCTTGTCATCGAAATTGACCTGAAGTGAACCAAATTGAATTATCGATCAAAATAACTCGTTGAAGCATATAGAGTGAAGGAAACCGAACTTGTTTGTGTTAACCCAAAACCGTACCGTCTGCTACCCGATTTGATACCCCTAAATAAGATTATAACTTCCACAGTGTACTAGATTTTTTTTATTAAAATATGCACAAGATGACAATAGAGAATTCTTTGTACCGCCTAATAACTTGCTAATAATGTACAGTCATTGATTTGTACTGGATTGTCATGAATCGGTCATGGTTACACTTTGAATAGTAGCAATGTTGAAGATTCTTATTAAAAAAAATCATTCAATATAAAAATAGAATGGATGAAAATTTGATTTGTACAACGTACAAGTATTATAAAAACGGAGGAGTGTTTTTATAGAAGAATACAAGTAGTCTAAAAATAAGACAAGTTTCTTTTGCTACGTTTACCAAAATGTCAATAGCAGCCGAGACACCTTCAAAGCCAGTTCAAGATATCCTAGCAACCACCAGTGGTGATGTCCCGGAAATTTTTACTAGGGAAGCCGATAACCGGGCCCTATTTTCCGAGCCCTCTGCCCTTCCATGGCTGGATTGTCCTACAGTTGATTTCTCGGCCCTCGCTACATCCTCAGACGAGCTGAAAAACCTCCATTCCGCTCTTGTTACTTGGGGTTGCTTTCAGGTTCACTCTAAAGCCAAACACTCCATAACAACTTTTTTTTTCTAATTTTGCTTCGAGTGAACTCTGTTTTAGTATAGTACACTTGTACATCACGTACCCTAGTAATGTATTACACATTCGTATCATCATTCAATTTATTTGTTCTTACTTAAATAGCTTGTGTTTGATGGCCTTGCAGCTCATAAATCATGGAATGACGAACTCGTTTTTGGATCAAGTACGTGAAGTGAGCAGAGGGTTCTTTGTGTTACCTGCAGAGGAGAGGATCAAGTACACGAGGACGCCGAATGACCCTCAAGGCTATGGAAACGACACCATCCTTTCCAAAAATGTACCTCACAATTGGAACGATCGCCTGTATCTACATGTCTACCCTGAAGACAAACGAAAGCTCGGCCTCTGGCCTCATTCTCCTCCTAATTTTAGGTTAGCAACTCGCCAACTCCTTTATGGATAGTATCCTTCAAAATGTTGTAACAGAAATGAGATATCCTACAATGAAAAGGTATCATAATTTTGATCATTGATTCATAGTTTGATTAATTAACTTAAGTTGGTTGTTCTAGGGAAATCTTGCATGAATTCACCCTAAAGGTTAAGGGAGTAAACGAAACTGTAGTTCGATCGATGGCTCGATGTTTGGGATTGGATGATAACAGCTTCCTTGAGGAATATGGAGATGAGACGAGAATTGCAGCAAGGATAAACTTCTATCCGAAGTGCCTGTTCCCTGAAGTTGTTCGCGCTGCAAGAGCACACTCAGACGGATCAGCCATGACACTTCTGTTGCAAGATAAACTTGTTGAAGGCCTTCAAGTTCTCAAGGATGATAATTGGCTTAAAGTCCCCATCATCCCTTCTGCTTTGTTTGTCAATGTTGGCGATCAGATGGAGGTAATCACCCTTGCATGTATCATCGTTTCATACCTCCGCAAAATGCAAATGCATCTGAGTTTATATATTATACCATATTATACAACTTCAAATAATCTACTTAGCATTGTCGTCGTTAAAGCTAATCAACGTACTAATCAGCTGAGAATGATGCTATTGCAGATAATGAGCAATGGAGTGTTCAAGAGTGCAGTACACAGAGTTGTTGCGAATTCAGAAAGAGAAAGGCTGTCTGTAGCAATGTTCTGCTCTCCGAAGCCTGAAAAGGAGATTGGGCCACTAGTGAAATTGGTGAACGAAAATCAACCACCATTGTACAAGAACTTCAGGAGATATGAGGAGATATTCTTCCGTTATCATACCAAAGGCGAAAGACCAATAACTGCCATGAAGATTTGAGCACGCTGATCATTTTTACTTGGTATTACTTTGTATGTGTGTGTGTGTGAAAGGGAAGGGGACTGGGACTACTTGTATTTGTTCTGTTGTTCATCTGGTAAAATGGTTCTGTATGTTAATTAAGTTCAGATAACCAAAAATAAACGAGTTTGTGACTCCAATACAGGGGATAGTTACAGCACAAATGTCATCTAATAGCGGATCCAAAATAAATAGATTGAAATCTACCATTTTCACAAGCATTAAAATTGGCATGTACTGCTCAATATTCAATTAATTAATTAATATACATAACTAATTAATTTATCTACAAGATTATTTACATAATCTATCAAATATTTATGGATAATTTGAAAGGGGGGATTGGGAATGGGCTCTCAACAAACTTCTGGTTCGACCACTGGACAAATGAGGGCACCTTGAGAAGCCTAATCTCAAGACCTTTTCAGAAAGGGGAAGAATCACTACTAGTGGGGGAGGTGGTAAACAATGGTGTGGTGGATCCACGGGGTCTCTCCTTTGAATTACCGGCGACCTTGATTCAAAGCATCCCAACGCTCATTATATCCACGAATGGGGACTTTATTTATTCGAACTTCTCTCATAACAACAAATTCAATTTCAAACTAGCACTTAGTGTGCTAAAAGAAGAAAATCTTTTAGCTCAACTGGGGTGGCTGTGGATGCTTGAGACTCCACCAAAGTTAAAATTTTTCCTATGGCAATTATGGCTCAAGAGATTGCCTCATAATGAGAACTTAGCCCGAAGAAACATCATACAATCCCCTCTCTGCCCTCATTGTCAAGGGGCTAGTGAGGATGAACTACATTTAATTAGAATCTGCCCTGCTGCAATTGAGGTATGGGATCTATTTGGTGTCACCATCTCCTCACCAGATTTTTTTGGTCTGGTTAAAGGAAAATCTTACAAACCCAAAACCCCCCCTCTCATACATCACAACTTCCATGGAAGGTACTTTTTCCTTTCATATTATGGATAATGTGGCTTCGGAGAAATGATTTAGTGTTTAAACAGAGTTTACGACCAACTGAGACCGTTAAGAAAGTTGCCTTGCGCTTGGCCTGGGAATTTTATACGATGCTGCCTCATCACACTCCACTCCCCAAACAACCGATGATGAAGTGGTCCCCATCTAGGGAGACGTCACTTGCTCTAAACACAGATGCTTCCTTCCTAAGCTCCACCTCCCCATGCGGCATTGCAGGTATACTCCGAGACAGTAGGGGGAATTGGGTGCTTGGTTTCGGAGCAAAGCGGACTGCTAAATCTGCTCTTGGGGCTGAATTATTAGCCATTTGGGAGGGTTTAAGTATTCTAAAAGCTAGAAATATGGGCAATGTGTTGGTACTGTCGGACTCGAAGCAGGCTATTGCTCATATAAACGAGACTACTTTTGCCAAGGATTGTTTCTCTAACATAACCATTCCTTGCAAGGAGCTGTTGACATCACTTCAAGGAGTTATGCTCGAGTATACCCCGAGAGATTGCAATGCGCTAGCTGATGCTTTGGCGAAGGATTGTAGATTACTTTCCACTTCTTGTTCTTTGGATGTAACTAATTTGTTTGTTGATCCACCTACTACTGTCTTGGATTTGTTTGTAAGGGAGAAACTCTCAACTCCTTAGTTTCCTTCTCTGCCTGCTTTGCATCAAAAAAAGTTGTCTTTGAACATACTCCGACTATGTAAGAAAACATTCAAACACTGGCCTTCACTGAACATGACAGCAAATATCATGAACAACAACGTTACAATATGTTGGTATGTGATTCCTCAAGGTTGCATCTCCTTTTTTTCATCTTGCAGCTTCGATCAAGGACAATTGGTTAAAGAGATCAAGTGAAGAAAAACCAGAAAGGTCTACACAATAAACTTATGAAAATTATTAGTATTACATTGGAGATTTCATAGAGCACCTAGCCGAAATTATGAATGTGTGAAGTAGCAAAGAAGAAATACTGATTTAGAAGAAAATCCTTAAAGATCCGGCATGCCCCTACCAGTTTTAGGATCATAGGTTTTCTCTAGCACGAAATCCATGGGGGTATCTCTCGGACCAACTGCAGAAAAAAGGAATGTATAAGTATACACATAGATACACAAAAAATAGCCCTAGATATGGATAGAAATGAAAATTTCACAAGCTTCTAATCCTGAAGATTGGCAAGAGTATAATGCTAACTTGCTTGCAACAACTGCTTGGCATAGTAAAAATAAGCCACTTACAAATTAATACCCTGTGAATACATCATTTGTATATGCTCTTATACCAGAATGCAAGACGATACAAAACCAGAAGACACGTAAATTTTGGGATCTTCATAGTACATGTTTTTTGAACCATCCTTTAATGGTATCTCCTTGCTTTAAAAGGACTGTAGGGAAATAAAGTATAAAAGTTGATCTCTTAATTCATATCAAAACTGTCATAATTCATATAAAGGTTTAGTTATCAAAATCCTACTGATAATTATATTTGGATAAGCTACGTTACCTCCATAGATATTCATTAAAGATTGGAATAGCATGCTCTGCAAGATTGTGCTATAAATTGTTAATGAAGACAAGTGCATCCTGTCATCATCTTCATCATTAAAATATATTAACACACAGAAAGAGATAGAAAGCAAATGGTTAAGCTCTCTTTCATTCATTCATTCATTCATGCATAATTGTGTTGTTGCTGCTGTCATGTACATAATATATATAAAACCTAGAGTGACCTAGATGATTTCTCACACTGCCACGTTGCACCTGATCTCACCCTTAAAAGGGAGTTGGTATCAGCACATGGCCTCATGTTGATACACACATACAGACAAAGCACAACAGCAGTTAGCAGCCATAGTACATGTAGTAGGTAGAAAGTAGCTGATTAAAAGTATGTGATTACAGGGCTTAACACACAATAATAATAAATGCTTAATTAGCTAAATGTAATCAATTAGCACTTAAATGGTACTCTTCTTTTCACTCCCCCTCAAGCTGAGCCTGCTGGTGACTAGGCCTAGCTTGTTGAGCAAATAGTTCTGTTGCTGAGCATTGAGTTGCTTGGTGAAGACATCAACTAGTTGTTCATTGGATGACACGTACTGAGGTTGGATTACACCTTTGGTTGCTTGATCTCGGATGAAGTGCAAGTCTATATCAACATGTTTGGTCTTCTCATGATGGACTGGATTAGCCACAATGGCCAGAGCATCCTTGTTGTCACAATTGATAGCTGTTGTACGTAGATGCTTGATTCCCAATTCCCTCAATAGTTGTTTCAGCCACATCACTTCACAGATGCTTAGAGCCATGGATCTCACTTCTGCTTCAGCGGTAGATCTGGCAACTACAGTTTGTTTTTTTTGGACTTCCATGAAATATGAGAAGAGCCTAGCAAGATGCAGAATCTTGAGGTGGACTTCCTACCTGGTGCTAGGGAAGCTAGCCCAGTCACTATCACAATATGTTGTGAGCTGTGCTTGATTATAGGAGGCTAGCAGTACTCCTTGGTCTGGTGAGCTTGCCAAGTACCTTAATACCCTGATGGCAGCTTGATAGTGTGCAGAGGTGGGGGCATGCATAAATGTACTAAGTACGTGAACTAAGTAAGTGATATCTGGTAAGGATCAAATATATGAGCTTTCCAACCCGTTTTTGATACTGGTCAGGATGATCTAGGGGCTCCCCTGTCTCTGCTGTGAGCTTTTGATGATTGTCTATTGGTAGCCTCAGTGGTCTGTACTTCTGTATGCTATACTCTTTCAGTAGATCATGCACATATTTAGTTTGTGAAATGAAAATTCCTTTGTCACAGTGATCTATTTCCAGCCCTAGGAAGTATCTGATCCTTCCCAAGTCCTTCATATGAAATCTTGTAGATAGGAATTCTTTGGTTTCACCAATTCTGGTACTGTTGTTTCCTGTCACAAGCAAATCATCCACATACACCAACACCAATGTGATTTCATCCCTGTTCTTTTTTATGAAGAGAGAAGAGTCTGATTTGGATTGAGAGAAACCAAAGTGAAGTAGAGTCTCCTTCAACTTGGCATTGCATACCACTGTCTGGGGGCCTGCTTTAGTCCATAGAGTGACTTAAGCAGCCTGCATACCTTAGGTGACACTTCATGGCCTGTGGTTGACTCAGAATCATTAAGCTTAATTCAACCACCTGCATGTGTGTAGCCTTGAGGTAGCTTCATGTAGACTGTTTCCTCATAGGGCGAATTTTGCTCCAAAACATTGTTTGACAGCCTATTGGTGATGTGAACTGCAGCCTGCACACAGTCTCCCCATAATGTAAGTGGCAACCCAACTTGGGACCTCAGTGCCCTAGCCATCTCTAGGAGATTTCTATGCTTCCTTTCTACTCTTCCATTCTACTGAGGTGTGTCTGTGCATGATGTCTCATGCAGAATTCCCTTCTCTTGATACATGGCCTTGCACTTAGCATCTTGAAATTCCCATGCATTGTCACTCTTGATTCTTTCCACCTTACATTGAAACTGAGTCTCTGCAAGGTTCACAAACTTCTACACAACATTGTATGCATCTGATTTGTTCTTCATCAGACTCACCCATGTCATTCTTGAGTGGTCATCCACAATTGTTAGAAAGTATTTGTACCCCTCTCTAGTACTCACTCTGTATGCTCCCTAAGTATCAAGATGGATGAACTCAAATGGCTTGCTTGCACTTGATTGACTCTTACTGTATGGGATCCTTGTCATCTTTGTTGTTGGGCAAGTTATACACACATCCCCTTCTTCACTTTTAAGTCCCTTCAACTCCTGTATCTTCATCATTCTCTCCCTTGGGATGTGGCCAAGTCTCATATGCCAAAGTGTTAGTTTTTTGCTCTTCTTGATTCCTTCTACCCTTTGAGGTCTTTGTAAGCTTGCTTTTGCATTCATGGCTTTGTTTCTGTTCTGATTCTCATCTCTTGAGTTTCCTTCTACATCTCCTTTCAGTCTCTGAACTGTGGCTTTCATGTTTGCATTACCCATGTAGTACAACCCTTTATGTTCTCTCCTAATTCCAAGCACAGTTTTTTTACACCTTGTGCTACCACACAATGTGTTAGGTGAAATATCACCTTACAATTTGTATCTGAGCTCAGTTTTTGCACTGACAAGAGACTATGCTTGAAACTAGGTATGTAGAGCACATTGCTCAGCGCAATTTCATTGCTCAATCTCACTTTTCCAACCCCTGCTACCCTGGATGTATCCCCATTTGGTAGACTAATGGTTGCCATTCCTCCTTGGTGCTTCATGTCTTGCAGTATTTCTTTCTTGCCTGTCATGTGATGTGTGGCTCCACTGTCCACAATCCATTCCTTGACATCACAGTTCACGAGATTGCAACTTACCATCCCAGAGTAAGTGATATCAGCATCATCATCACTATCTTCATCTTTTTCCTCCTTTGTCAGATTTGGTAGCATTCTTATCAATTTTTCCAATTGCTTTGCAGTGAAAGCAGTGTTACTTCCTTCTCCTTCATTTGAGTTCACTTTCACATTTGCAGCAACCTTTTTTCTAGCAAAACCTCTTCCAGTTTGCTTGCCTTTTCCCCACTTTTGATTTGTGTTGCTTGCTTCTCCTTTGTTTTCTCTTGGCTTCCCTTTTTTGTATCCTTTTCTTTCACCGGTCATCTTCTTCTTTCCCTATTCAATTCCTTCAGGAAACCCTATCACATGCCAGCACTCTTCAACCTTATGTCCTCCTTTGCCACACACTTTGCAATTCCAGCACTGTTCAGAGTTGTGCCCAGTTTTCCCACAGTTACTACAGGAGTTATCACCTTTCTTAGTGTTCATAGCCAAAGCACCACTTTCCTTTGTCTTGTGTGTGAATATGTTTCTCTGACTTTCTTCCTTTTGTGTGTGAATATGTTTCTCTGACTTTCTTCCTATTGCATCAAGTTGCATGCTTCCTCTACACTTGGAAGCTTAGTCTTCATTAAGATCTGACTTCGTTGCTGAGCATAGGATTCATCTAGCCCTCCAAGGAAATGAAACAACCTTTGTTCTTCTTTTTCTTTCTCATGTGCATTCTCATAAGCAACAGTCTCTGCATTGAGTTCTGCAATAGCGGGCATCACAGACAGAGTTGCAATTTCTTCCCACAATACACTCAAATCTGTGTAATATTCTGATACAGATCTTCCTCCTTGTTTGGTTGAGTATAGTTGCCTGTTAAGGCTGAATTTTCTCACACCATTGGACACCATAAACCTTTGTTCAAGTTGTTTCCAGATTTCTTTGGCATCTCCCATATACATGACTGATCTCTTGATTGTATCAGTCTCATTTTTCAGCAGCTAGGTGATCACAATGCTATTGCATGTGTCCCATGCTTCCTTTTTCATTGGGTTTGTGTTATCTTTGGTGACTCCCCTTGTCACAAATCCCAATTTCCTTTGGCAAGGAGACTCAACTCCATGTCCCTTCTCCATGCCCTGTAATTACTAGCTCCCTCTAATTTGTCTACTACCACAGATGCTGGACTATCCGATGGGTGCAAATAGAGTGAGCTTGATTGTTCTATGGTAGTTTGAGATGTAGCCATAATTTCAACAAGATAATTATAAAGGCTATCTTGTAATTACTCTAATTCATCTAAAGACTCAATCTTGGAAGTGATTGATAGAATACACAAGTAATAATCTAAACGCTTCTAATGGAACTTGTATACAGGAATATACTATAAGTAGAAGATTGTAAAAGAAGTAATTAGAGCTTTAGACGAACCTGGCTCTAATACCATGAAAACAAGTGTATCCTGTCATCATCTTCATCATTCAAATCTATTAATACACAAAAAGAGATAGAAAGCAAATGGTTAAGCTCTCTTTCATTCATTCATTCATGCATAATAGTGATGCTGCTGCTGTCATGTACATAATATATATGAAACCTAGAGCGACCTAGATACTTTCTCACACTGCCACGTTGCACCTGATCTCACCCTTAAAAGGGAGTTGGTATCAGCACATGATCCCATGTTAATACACACATACAGACAAAGCACAACAACAGCTAGCAGCCATAGTACATGTAGTAGGTAGAAAGTAGCTGATTAAAATTATGTGATTATAGGGCTTAACTCACAATAATAATAAATGCTTAATTAGCTAAATATACTTAATTAGCACTTAAATGGTACTCTTCTTTTCACTGATGTACCCATTTAAATTTATACTCCCACTTTTTCAATTTGTTTTTCACAATTAAGATCTTCTTAACTACTTGCAAAGGCAAGAGGTCTTCACTATTATTCCTCATACATGAGAATAAATAGTGATGTTGGACATTGTTGGATTCGTCATTACAAGTAAAATTTGAATAGTTATCACCAATACATAACAATAATGGTCAAAATAGTAATAGATAATAATATCAATTTTTCATGATAATGTGCATTTGAGTGTGTGCAAAAGCAAAATAGGAAATACTAAGACACAAAAGCAGTAGTTATTTTAGGATGTGGAGTGGTGCATCGCTATAGTGCTTAGGAACCTTCATGATTAATATTTGTGTGAATATATACAAATTACATATAATACTTGCAAGCACTGAAGCACATTTCATATTCATAACATTCTCAAATAATTTATCAGTTCGGAAAAAAAAACTTGAACTTGTATCAACGATGAAGTACATCTTCCCTCTTATCTTAATTCCTCAATCTATATCTATACAATATAAAAAGTTTACAAGCCAAATATTGTTCATGTGAACAGTATGAACAGGGAACTGTCCCACTTAACTCGGCCCGTGGCCCACTATCCTAATAACCCAACAAGTCCAGCCCACCCTGCTGCCTAACCTCCAACTGCTACCCTCAAATGCACTCACCCACTCCATTTCCCCATTTCGAAATCCTCCTCTCTTTCTCTCAATCATTGTTTCTCAACCTCCATGTATTTCAACCTGCGACCCATCCACCTTATCGATTTCAACCAGCGACTCATCCACCTTTAAAAAAGAGGGGATTAGTGGCGGTGGTTGGCTTGGCAGTTCTGGGATGGATTGCGCCAGGGCTGCAATGGTTGGGCCGAGGTTGTAGTGGTTGGCTACTTGGTTTGTTCGGTTCCGGTATGGGTTGTGTTGAGGATGTGGTGTTGCTCAAATGGGTGGTTATGGGGTAGGGATGAGTTGTGGGAAGTAGTAGTAGTGATAGGGGTAATTTAGGAAACTTAGCAATAAAATTGGGGCGATTATAAGTAATATATATATATATATATATATATATATATATATATATATATATATAAAAGGCGGCGAATAACAATGCCCTGGTTTCAATGATTTGGCCACTATCAAAATTTAAGTAGTCTTATAGTTGCTGATAATTTTGATAATGTTATTTCTGTGTACTTTTTTTATTTGTCTTTTCACACTAAATTTATACTTCCTGCGTATCGTTTTAATTGCAACAAACTGAAGATTGTGCACTCCTAGGCAAAAGATGTAAAGGATAATTAGCTAAGTTTAATTGTATTTGGTGTTGACATAATGCAAGTAGCTAATAAAATGGAGGAGAGAGAAAGTGAACCCCCTTTGGGTAACAAATCCATGCACATGGGTTTTTTTTTGGGCGAAACCACTAAAAACAAAGTGAAATTCATATTTGAGTGGTTGTTATAAAAAACTAATGTATTCATTGGAGAAATCTCATGAAAAAATGAAGTATGTAATTATTTTAAAGAATAACATTGTGATATCATTGTTATAAAATAATTTTCTTATGGTCCAGAAGAATTTCCCTATTATAAATCGTATTATTGATCTTTTAATAAATACTTTTCAATTGTTGATATAATTTTTTGGATATAATTATTAATTTGTTATTTTGTATTGTTTTTTATTTAATCTTGAATTGTATTAATAGTAACATATGATATACTTCCTCCGTATTCATTTTAATTGCAACAAATATCATATTTGGAAATATCATTTTTTTATACAAAGGAGAGAAAAGCCTCAAACAAGAAATAAAAAGCTATACTAAACTAGTAGTTAATGCGTGGAGTACCAGTCAAAGGAATCTAGCTAGCATCCCGAAGGCGTTAAGCTGCAAGATTACATGTAACGGAAAAAAAGAGTTGTTGCAAAAATCAAGGAGAAGATCACACCAGCAATTAATTCTAGATTTTGTATAGGGCTTTATGATTATAAATAGAGTGCCAATGTAACGGAAGGGGACTTATTCTAAAACCCTCTCCTCTCCCATATTCGACATAAAAAATCGTTAGAAAAGCTTGTACTCGGTGGACAAAAAGGCCAATTCAAGGTGTGATTCATAGTGGATTGGTGGCCTCATTACTACCCGCGGTTTTCTTCCCATCTTAGGGTTTCCGCGTCACCAATTTTGTGTGTCTTTTTCTTTGTTGCATTTCGTTAGCTTTGCGTTCATTGCATTATACAGATTGCTCTATAATCGTTTTAACTTGTCTAGCTGCAGGTTCCGATCCATTCTAGCTTACTAACTGCTTAGTTAAATCTAGCCTAAACATTTTGGCGCCCACCGTGGGGCTTGCAGTTTGATTTGTTAAAAAAAATCGATGCAGGGAGTATACTCCTACCACTTTATCTATATTCTCATGTGTTTTAAATCGCACAATTTAAAAGAAAATTTACAATGACTTATGACTGTACACCTACTGGAAACCCACCTAGCAATTCTGACTTGTTTCAACTATTGACATCCTACAGGGAAGAACTCCAAAAAAGTAGGGAGGAAGCCCAACAAGCCCTTCAGCAAAGCCGGGAGGAGACCCAGCAGGCCCTCCAAACCCTAAAGGCTGAGCTGACTGCAGCTTCAGGTAAAAGGCGTAAAACTGTTAATCTCGAGGATATTCCTCACATGGGTAATCTGTCTTCAGGTGAATCTGAGGGAGAAGAAGAAGATCTATCCTTCCGAGAAGATGAATTGGAAAAACCCGAAAATGACGAAAAAAAAGATCCTGAAATGAAGACCCTGAAGGAGAGGAGAATCCTGATCCTAGTGCCAGAAGGTTAGCTAATCTAGAAGCTGAGAATAAGCGAGTGATGCGTATGCTAGCTAAGCTACCTGGCGCCCTGTAGATCGTGGGCCAACCCCGCGGGGGGGCTTGGACCTACATCGATGTGTGTGTTGTGGGCTTGAGCCACAGAACCCGCACGTGAGTGCGTTGGGCGAGTGTTGTCGAGTAAGGGGATCGCCACCATGCCTATTAAGGTTAATCATGGACGCCCGAAACATTGGTGCCAAAACAATGGCCCCACGGTCCGATCCAGTAACCAGTTCATGGGTTCGGGGACATGGTACGGATTGAATCTTTGACCCAATCCGCCCACATGTAGCGGCCTCTACTCGGTCTCATTATAATTCCATTAAACACGATTATTTGATGCACAACATCTTAGCAATTTTAAAACCTTATTTGCGTTGTAATCCTAAAGTTATTACAAAAATGGGTTTCTATTATGCACAAACAACTACCTATCCTAGAAATTGTGAACACTTGATATTAATCAAATTAATACGGTGCCTAGAAACCGGTTGTCCATAAATAATCTGACTTTAATGTGTTTCACATAATTTTCGGTCTTTATTTAAAGAGTATACGAAGTGCAACACAAAACATATATACAATATGCATATATAAATATACATCATCCTTACCGTGTCACTGCAAACAAGCAAATCGTTAGAATATATTGAATATAATGATAGCGCCTTTGATCGATCCGCTAAACGAGTCAAACAAACATGTTAGTATTGACGAAGAAAGTGCATTAGATCGATCCGCTAGACAACACAAATAAACACGTTAGTATTGACGATAATAATAAGAAATGACGAAAATGAAAATGACATTGATAAAAACGAAAAAAAGAGAAGATTAACCCTACGTATTTACATGCAACAATTGAAAGGTAGGTTTCTACATTTTATTAGTTTAACTGAAACTCGAAATGGTTATCAATCAAGTTAAAAGGAAGCGTAATGGAGGTTTTGGGTGAGTAACCT
The DNA here is from genome assembly GCA_008642245.1 of Bassia scoparia. Lineage (NCBI taxonomy): Eukaryota > Viridiplantae > Streptophyta > Magnoliopsida > Caryophyllales > Amaranthaceae > Bassia > Bassia scoparia. The sequence goes on from SNQN01000723.1 coordinate 68,951, forward strand.
CAGAGTTATACCTTGATTTCGCTCGTCGATTTGATTCAAAAAGAGTGCTAGAACTCGTATTTCGTGTTTTTAGTAGCAAGAGAGTATAAGTGAGAAAGCGATAGGGTATGTGAAGCTTAGCGACGTATGTCGTATCCTCGGAAATGAGGCGAAAGAGGGTATTTATAGGCACAAAAACCAAAAACGAGCGTATATACGCTCAAAACGAGCGTATATACGCTCGACTGAGCATATATACGCTCAGAGGAGGGTATATACGCTCAGTTGGGCGTATATACGCTTGATTATTCTGATTCTCCTTCTAATCTTGAATATATACGATCCAAGGAGCATATATACGCTCAATGGAGCGTATATACGCTCACGGATTCTCAATATTATACGAAGATTTTCGGATTTCTTTTGGATTTTGCATGAACCTAGACACTTCTTTTGCAAGAAATACGGTTCTAGAGGGTTCTAGAACATTCCAAGTATTTTTTTTGTATTTTTAAAGTATTTTCTGATTTTTCTATATATTTCTTGCGTATTTTGATTTTTGTAAATATTGTAAAATTCATAGAAAATTGTAGAAAAATCGGAAAAATAATCTAAAAATACTGGTGAACTCAAAAAATGAGAAGAATGCAATGAAAAGTGAAAATCATGAAAATCACCAGTACAAATTATTTTTAAAAATCCAAAAACCAAGTAGAAAATACTAACAAAAGAAAATAAATACAAGAAAATACTTTTTGCCTCTTATTTGACCTTCGACACGTGATTTTGAGCTTGACTTCACATATTTCGAGCTTTTTACGAGTTCAACTGCGTCTTTTAGAATCAAATCGATCACGAAACGTGATACGTTTCATCATCGGTTACTCATTTGCGGAGACACATGTAGGTGTCTACACGCTCCCGTTCCGATCGCTCATGAAGCTGCGGACGGATACGCTCGTTCCCCCTTTGTGTCCGCTATTGCTAGGGCCAAAATCCCTAAACAGGTAGGAATTGCTTTATGCCTAAATTATATGACGGTACTACTGACCCACATGACCATGTAGCGCAGTATAAGCAGCGGATGTGGGCTCTGTCTATCCCTTGGAACCTGATAGAAGCGACTATGTGTAAGACGTTCGGATCAACGTTGTCAGGCCCCACCCTGTAGCGGTTGATCAACCTGAAGCCAGGTTCTATTCTAAACTTTGCTACCTTAATTAATATGTTCTACCTGCAGTTTGCTAGCAGTAGAGCAATTGATAAGCTACGTAGCAATTTGTACTTCGTCGTCCTAAAACTTGGAGAGACGTTGCGCAAATACCTAGAAAGGTTTAGTTCTGAAATGATTACTATTGAGAACTTAGATGCATCTACTACTATAGAATCGTTCAGGAGAGGACTAACCCCTCAGTCGAGGCTATATTATGAATTGACTAGGTACCCTTGCACGTTGTTTGCTGACGTGCAAACGAGGGTCAGAGCCGAGATCCGGGTACAAGAAGACCAAGCAGCTAGGAAGATCTTAGCCACCCTTGCTGAAAACAAGACCTTTCCACCTAGGCAGATGATAAGCGCCTGGGCGGGAACAGGTATCAGCCTTACTAGCAGAGGACTCAAGGGTCTAGTAGTGAGCAGGTAAAATAGGTAAGGTCCTGTAAATATCTAGCTGTATCTAGCTACTGTTTCACCGTAGATGTAGCAGGTGTGGTGGACGCCATGAGCAAGTTGGATGCGCCCGTTAGGTGGCCTTCCAAGAGCCTCAAGCCGGACAGCGAGAAGGACCCCTCCAAGGGGTGTAGCTACCATATATAGTGACCGTGGTCACACCACGGAGGAGTGCAGTGCACTTAAAAAGGAGGTAGCCTGGCTAATAAGTAAGGGTCATCCAGACCACCTGCTAAATCGAAAAGGTAAGCCGAATAACAATAACCGTGGAAATAATAATTACAATAACAATCGTGATAGGCATGTGCAAAAAAGTTTCGGGGCTACGACCCCACCTCCGAATCCGACCCACGTAAAGGTAGTGCAGGTAATAACTGGTGGCTCGGAGGTATGCGGGTTCACATACTCCTCAGCTAAAAGAAGTGCCAGGGCGAAGCTAGATGGAGCACCAGCTAGCCCCAGGTCCGACCAGGACAAGCAGCTGGCAAGCATGCCCATCACTTTTGATGATGAAGGCGAAGGTGACGAACACCACGACAGCTTGGTAATCTCCCTAACCATAGCTAACTGTTTAATTAAAAGAATATTGATTGATAGCGGCAATTCAGCTAACGTTATTTTTAAGAGTGCCCTTGAGAGCATGGGGCTGCAGGAAAAAGACATAGTAAGGAAATCCACTGTCCTAGTTGGGTTTAGTGGAAAATCCTAGCAGTCCATAGGAGAGGTCACCCTACCTACGTATGCTAAGGGGGTGAACCTCCCAACCAGGTTTAACGTAGTAGATAGTCGATTTGCTTATAATGTTATTTTGGGTACCCCCTGGATTCATAAGATGAAGGCGGTGCCCTCTACTTACCATCAAGTGCTTAAGTTCCCCACTAGCTGGGGTGTGCAGGAATCAGAAGATGGCTCGTGAATGCTATAACGTGATGATGAAACCCCAGAAAGAGTCCATCTAGCAATTATAGCTAGATCCAACACCAGCAGGGCCCAGCGATCAGGATTTAGACGAGGTGGCGCTGGATCCCAACCTGCTGAAGCAGGCTGTATTAATTGCAGCTAGCTTAAGCGCAACAGAAAAAGGTGATTTGATCGATTTTTTAAAAGCCAATAATGATTGTTTCGCTTGGTCACATGAGGATATGACAGGTATAGATCCTCGCGTGATAACGCACCGGCTAAACGTGGACCCATCAGCCAAGCCGGTGAAACTTAAAAGAAGAAAGTTCACACTGGAGCGGAACTTCATCATAAATGAAGAAGTAGTCGAGCTGTTAAAGTGTGGAAAAATTTGAGAGGTATCCTACCCCGACTGGTTAGCTAACGTTGTGGTTGTAAGTAAGAAAAACGGTAAATGGAGGGTATGTATCGATTTTACTGATTTAAATAAAGCATGTTCAAAAGACCTATTCCCATTACCTCATATAGACGCAATGATAGATGCCACCGCTAGCCACGAAAGGCTGACCTTCCTAGACGCATACTCTGGCTACAACCAAATCCTCATGCACCTAGAGGACTAGGAAAAAACTGCCTTTGTTACAGATAAGGGGATTTATTGTTACACTGTGATGCCTTTCGGCTTGAAAAACGCAGGWMCTACGTATCAACGGCTTGTGAGCAGAATATTCCAAAAGCAGCTGGGGGATACGATGGAAGTATACATAGATGACATGCTGGTTAAGTCCAAGAAAGCGGATGACCATGTGACCCACCTAAAAGAAACATTCGGCGTCCTAAGGGAATACCGTATGAAGCTGAATCCTACCAAATGTTCATTCGGGGTAACTGCAGGTAAGTTCCTAGGCTATATCGTGACACAACGAGGAATAGAGGCTAATCCCGAACAGGTCAAAGCAATCTTAAATATACAGTCACCTAGGAACCTAAAAGAAGTGCAAAAGTTAACCGGTAGAGTGGCACCACTGAACAGGTTCATTTCGCGTTCATAAGACAAATGCCACCTGTTTTATAGCGTTTTAAAAAAGAATAAAGGCTTCGATTGGAGTGATGAACACCAAAAGGCCCTGCATGCGCTAAAAACTTATTTGATGTCTCCTCCCCTGCTTACCAAGCCGTTGGAAGGAGAAACTTACAACTGTACCTAGTTGTTAGCAGCAAGGCCGTAAGTGTCGTGCTAGCTAGAGAAGCTGAGAGCCAGCAGCTCCCAATCTATTACGTAAGTAAGGCGCTCCTGGAAGCAGAAACAAGGTATTCTTCACTAGAAAAACTCGTCCTAGCACTAGTCACTGCTTCAAAGAAACTTTGGCATTATTTTGAAACACACACTATACTTGTAATGACTAACTATCCGATTAAAGTCGTACTGCGTAAACCTGAATTATCTGGCTGGATGAGTAAGTGGGCAATTTGCCTGAGCGGCTACGATATCAGGTACATGCCAAGGACGACCATAAAATCCCAAGCGCTAGCTGACTTTGTGGCTGACTTCAGCCCGGGCTTAGAACCAGCAATCGTCCAAGCGGTCAATACAAGTAGTGGGAAATGGCAACTGTACGTCAACGGTTCCTCGAATTTCCGGGGAGCCGGTCTTGGCGTAGTGCTAAAGTCGCCACATGGGGACATGATAGTAAGAGCTATATGCTGCGATTTTAAGGCAACTAATAATGAGGCCGAATACGAAGCATTGCTTGCAGGTATGATGGTGGCTAAGGACTTGGGGGTAACAAACCTTCAGTTGTTTAGCGATTCTTTGCTAATTGTGAGCCAACTAAAAGGAGAATTCGCAGCAAAGGATTCCAAAATATCCTGGTACCTGGAGATAGCTAAGTAGAAAATGAATGAATTTGATAAATTTGACATCAAGCATGTACCCCAGGATCAAAACACAAAGGCAGATGCCCTAGCTAGCTTGGGGTCCGCCATGAGAAAATGCAGCTTCGATTCGGTGCCGTTAGCGCATCTAGCTACGCCATCAAGCGAAAATGACGAACAGGTAATGCCTATTTCCGAGGAAGAAGATGAAGATTGGAGGACACCTATCGTTAGATACCTACGAGACGACACTCTACCTAGCAGCAAGCTAGAAGCTAGAAAAGTACGGATGGTAAGCTCCAAGTATGCTTTAATTGYCAATGTGCTATTTAAAAAGTCTTCATCTGGCATCCTACAGCGTTGCCTTGATAAAAAGGAGCAAAGAACCACGTTGAAAGAGTTCCATGACGGCGAGTGTGGCACGCACTCAGCCGATAGGACACTAGCTAAAAGAATCCTAACTTATGGCTACTACTGGCCAACTATGAAACGTGATGCTAACGAATACGCAGGAAGCTGCATTAGCTGCCAAAGACATGTAGGTACATCCCACCAAGCACTAGAGAATTTGCATTCATCCCTCACGCCATGGCCCTTCAAGAAGTGGGGAATGGACATTGTAGGTAAGCTACCAGAAACACCAGGCCAAAAGGTATATATGCTAGCTTTAACCGATTATTTCTCGAAATGGATCAAAGCAGAAGCATACCAACAGGTAAGAGACAAAGAGGTAATATCCTTCTTGTGGACTAATTTAATCTGCAGGTTTGGTGTACCTAGCGAAATCGTGTGCGACAACGACTCGCAATTCAGTTCTTGATATAGGTATTTCAATGTTGATTGATTTTGGTGTTGGTGCTTGGTTGTGTGGTTTTCGTGTTTGATGTCCTCTATCTTTCCCGTGCTCGCATATGCTCCTGAAAACATCTTCATATGAACATATTTAGAGGTTGTTCATTATTGTTAAGTAATTGAGTTTATTTTAAAAAGTAATTCCTTGTTATTTTCAAAGGCATGTGTTTTTTCTTAAAGTCATGTGAGGTACTTTTTCTTTTATGAAGTGTTATTATTTAATGCCATATGACTCTTCAGTTCTCATTTGCTCTCTGTTTTTCATTTCTTGTTTTCTCACTCTAAACTTTTTTCTCTCTTCTTCTTTCTCTCTCTAAATTTTTTTCTCTGCTTGTCTCTCTCCTTTTTTTTGGTTCTCTGTCTTCTTCTTTCACTTCTTCTCTCTCTTCTTTATGGTTTCTAATGTTCTCTTTCTATTTCTCTCTTCTTTCTCGTTTTCTCTTTTTACTTTTCTTTTTCCTTTCTTTCGTTTTTGTCATTCTCTTTCTACTTTTCTAGTAGATCTGAGTCTTGTTGTTTTGTGTTTTCTTGTCTTGAAAGAAATCAATAAGATTTTTAAAATCTGCTGTTGTTTGAAATTCTCATTTCGATTTTGAAGTTAAGATTTCAGAATGCTTTACATGCAAGTGCTTTGTTCATGAAAATTTTACATTCAAATGTTTTCTTTTGTGTTCCGATTTGAATATGACAAGATTCAGCTAAAAATGCTTTGTTCTGAAGATTTTCAGGTATGACGACCTCTTATATAACTATGTGTTCATTTTATTACGTTTTTTGAGTTTTCTAATTGATGCCTTTTTGATTTGTTAGTTCTATACTGTAATTTTTGTATTGTTGATATACATTTTGTGAAAAGTAATGTTGATATACATAAAAAGTAAGTTCAATAGTTTTAAATAGAGAAAAGTACTGCTGATATATAAAAAGTAATGTTAATTTTCTGTTTTTAATTAAAGTGTTATTTTCTGTTAGATCTGAATTTTTTATATTCGGAGTTTGTTAGTTCTATGTTTTCTTTGTTTCTTTTGTTAAATGAACAAAAAAGTAGTTGATCTAATTTATAAAAGTAATAAAAGTAAAATAGGAAAAGTAATTTATTTGTATGATGAAAATTAGTTGTTTGTGCTTTTTTTTTTTTTTGTTTTTTTAATAAGTAATTGAATTAACATGAAAAGTAATGATTATAGTTGAGCTTTGAGTTAAGTGTGTTTTTGTATTCTATTTGTACTTTTTTGTTTTAATTATTATACGTGATTTGAAAACTAGTTACTTCTGAATTAAAAAGTAATATAATATAGACAATAAGTATCAGAATTCTTTACTTAATAAAAGTAATCATAATATGCTTGAAAAGTAATCGTATATTTTTTGAAAGTAATCCTAATTGCATATTTTTTTTATATAAAGTGTTGTTAGTTTGTTTTTTTAAAAAGTAATTGGATTAAATATGAAAAGTAATTACTATTAGTTGATCTGAGCATTGAGTTTAGTTGTTGTTGTTTATTTCTACTTTGTTTGTTTAATATATATTCATGGCTTGGAAAAGTAGTTACTGCTATGCTTAAAATAAAAGTAATCATAATATACACATAAAGTAATCAGAATTGTTTTAAAAATGAAAAGTAAGGTAATATGGATGAAAAGTAATCGTAAGATTTTTATAAATGAAAAGTAGTTCATATGATTCATAAAAGTAGTTCATATACTGTTACATGTCTCTAAGAAATGTTGATTATGGCTTCTTCATCATTTTCATGAACTTCTTTGTTTGCATATTGTGTTGATGTTCAAATCTGCATATTTGTGAGTTATAAATGCTGCAATGAGTCTTCAATGTTTTCTAGCTTCCATTGTTCTTTGTGTTTCTTCTGTCATTAATGAATTAGAATCTGTTGTTTCTTGTCTTGATTGTTTGATTTCATTATTTTTAAAGAATTTTCACTGTGTTTTTGGAGGTTATGTTTGGAGTTCCTGTAGATCGACAAAGCTCTAGTGATTGCTTGATCAGAAGCAGTAGATTGCAGGAGAGAGAAAGATTCAGAAGTTGCTGGAGGAGAAGCAGTGAAGTTGCTTGAGGAGAGAGAAAGCTTGAGGAATTGCTTGAGGAGCAGTGTTTGTGAGTTATGGCGGCTGAGTTTTTTTTAAGTGTTTTTTTAAGGATTAGTGTGAGTTGTATAGTATTTATAATGTTTTTTAGGTAAGTAATTGTACGGACATAACGGAATCTGTTATGTCCGTTTGCCAGCCACACAAAAAAATAGGTGTGGCTGGTTCCACACAAAACGAGCTGATTCATGTTATTTGTTCTATGAATTATTTATAAGTGTAATTAATGAGTATGTATGTAGGAATCTGTTGTACTTGCCACATATGCTATTAAAACTACCTTCTTATTAGCAAGATATATCCATTAGTTATTCAGTACAGTTCACGTCTATAGATAGTATTGGAGTCATGTGTATATAACAAGCTGCCTCATATAGTGTATGACTTCTACATCATTGTTTACTTCGAAAGAGTATTGTTAAAGATAGAATAATATATTATATTGTTAATAAGGAAAATATATACATAAGATATATTTTGCCATATTGTTATGATTTAGTATATCATATATTCAGTATTTATGTTAAGATTATATTGTGGGAAAATTGTTTCCCCTAATTAGTTGATCTTTAGGTTGTATAAATACTTATGTTTTGATGAATAAAAACAAGACAATTTATTCCCCAAACACAATTCTTAGCATGGTATCAAGAGCAGGCAGTGGCGGACCTAGGAATTTCAAACTGGGGGTGCTAAATTCGATCGTCTTGTACTTCGATTTAACAATCGGGTATTCGGGTATTCGTAAAGATATTTTAAAAAACATAATATAAATAAAACGAAATACTTAAAGTCTTACAATCCAAAATAACATGAAAAAAGTCTTACAATCCAAAATAACATTTAAAAAGTCTTACAATATTTAATGTCTTGCAAAGCAAAGTAACAAATACTAATGTCTTACACTCCAAATTAACAATACTAGAGTCTTACAAATTCATCCTTCGAGTCTTCATACTTTTAAAACGCTCAACAATTGATTTATCGGAGACTTGTAGAAACATTTCCTTTTCAATAAATGTAACCAAATAATCATTCATAAGTTGATCACCCATGCTATTTCTCAACTTATTTTTGACATATGTCATTGCGGAAAACACTCTTTCTACACTTTATGTAGCAACGGGAAGAACCAACATCAACTTGATTAGCAAATGTATAAGAGGAAAAGTCTCATGTCTCTTTGTTTCAACAAGCTTCATAGATAGAGAATTGATATCGCTCAAATCATGAAATCTTTCATCATTTAACATAACATCCAAGAAAACATCAAGTTGGAAATCTAGAGCCGTTAAATCATAACATGAAAACTCTTCGGGATATAAAGAAGCAAGTGTAAGTATCTTCTTTTTATCAAAAGAAGAGAAGTTACCTTTAGGACTTAATGAAGCCATGCATGTAAGTAACTCCATGTTCTTCTCATTGAAGCGATTATCAAGCTCATGAAGATGCAAATCAATTACWTCCAAAAAGATTCCAACACGAAAATGATGTAGATTTGTTACTTGCTCTACAAAACGTCTCGCTCTTCCTTGAGGTACATAGTTAGACTCCATAGATGGAACATCAATCTCATTTTTAACACAAAATGAAACAACTTTTTCTAAGAGACTARCCCATCCTTCTTCTCTCATCTTTTGCAACACAWTCCTTGTAGTACTAACAAGTGCAACGYCATTAACAATATCTTGTTCCTTTCTTTGTAAAGCAATACATAAGTCATTGGTGTAGCCAAAGATAATCAACATCAAATGAGCCATAAAAACAAAATCAAATGATTCCAAAGATCCCAAAACAAATTGTGCTTTGAACTTATCTTCCGAAGAACCATGTTTTCCAATGTACTCAAGTACTGGGAACAAATTGATGATATTTATTAGACACTTGTAATGAGATCCCCAACTCCTAAAACCTCCAACAACAAAAACATCTTGGTTACAAACATCCTCGCTCCTTGAACAAATAACATGGAAAGCAATATGCGGCATCTTTTTCAACACTATATTCAAGCCAATCATATTTTTGGAACCAATTAACACTAAAACGCCGAAGTTGATTTCCAAATTGTGTTTTAGGGAAGTTATGAGTTTTTGGTTGGCAAGGTTTTTTAAGAATATAGGCTCTCCTAACCGGATTTCTTTCATTTGGGAGGTAATCCAATATGTTCTTTCTAAACCCGGATCATGAGGAAGAAGTTCAACATCATATACCCAACCATCATCCAAAGGTGGTTCACAATCATCATTTAAAGGTTCATCACAATCATCATTCAAAGGTTCATCATGAGCACTAGAACCTCCTACTTCCATATTAACATCTTGAGATGAAAGGGGAACTTAAAGGAACATGTGGAGAATCGATGCTTGGATTGCTTTCATTACATGTAGCTTGAGATTTCATTCTTTTAACCATGAATTCACGAAGATTAGGTTGTTTACCAACGACTTTTGACTTCTTTGAACTTGAACTACTCGACATTTCCTATTAAATTACACAAATGAATCAATCAATAATACTTGTAATCTTGTATATGTCTAGTGTTTACTATTTAAGATTTTTAACAATTCAATTAGAAAATTACTAAAGTACTCAACAAATTAACAAGGCAAAATCCCAAGTATGAAGTATCCAACATTTCCAACAAAACCAACCAAACAAAATACAAAAAACAATTTAAACAATCAAAGAAATATATCAACAATTAAACAAATTAACTCAATAAAAAAATAAAATTAAAATCAGTTCATACTAAGAAAAAATTAGGGATTTTCGGATTACATATTTACATGACAACAATTCAATAATTCAATCCAAGTTAAATGATAAAATTACACAAATTAAACAATAAATATATTATATATACAATTAATACAACAAATCAACAATTACTTGACAACAAACTCTAAAGATTAATGGATTCAACTTATTGAAGAATTAATTTGAAAAAAAAAAGTTAAAAAACTCACAAATCAGGAAGGAGGAAGCTAGAGCGTGGGCTGCGTGGAGGCGGTGGAGGCGGTGGAGCACCGGAGCACTGGAGCAGCCAGCAGCGCCGCAGCGGTCGGACGAATCGCATGGTGGGCCTGGTCGGAGCAGCGGCGCGGCGTTGGCGGCGGTCAACGCGACAGGCCGACAGCAGTGACTGACACAGAGAGAGAGAGAGAGATTGATAGAGGGTAGGTGAGAGAGAGAGAGTAATTAATTTGCTTTGGAATCTTTTCAGCTTTTCCCTCTTTGCTCTAACCCTCTCGCGTTCTGTGCGTAGTGCGTTTCAAATTTTTTTTATTTTTTTATTTTTATTTTTTTTTCTCTGTTTTTTTTTAAAAAAAAATTGGGGATGCTGTAGCCCCCCCTTGTTACCACGTGGGTCCGCCCCTAAGAGCAGGTTAGTTCTTGGCTTGAGTTTTTCTATGGAAAATTTTCTCTTGCCGGTGGGTTAGAAAATTAAACCCACCGGCAAGATTACTTCTACTATAATTTTTCATATATTTTCCTTATTAACAATATAATATATTATTCTATGTTGAACAAGTATAAACCTGTTAACTGCAACTAACAAAGAGTATATAAACATGTATCTATCGAAGAATGCTATCTTATGGCGTTTAAATGTTATGATTATACTTAAATAGTTAATTTTGACATTATTAGTCATTTAAGGGACTTTTAGGCTTAAATCTGTTACTTCCTCTGTTTTTAAACATGTTACACTTTGACTTAAAGTCTCCTTGTAATATCAACTATTGTTGGCTTGAGTGGTCAAGGGTCTCAAACTCCTTAACCAAAGGTCTCGGGTTCGAGCCTTGGGAATGGAAAAAATTCTAGCTAGAAGGGATGCTACCCATCGAGGTACCCATGCAAACTCTCGCGGGAGATTAGTCCACTCGTCAAAGGCGGTGGGAACTCCTTGTAGTAGTACAAAAAAAACTCCTTGTAATAATAACACTTTCACCTTAAAAATGCAGTTTCTTGAAATAGAATTAGAGTGTCGTTTCATATTATCTTGAATACAATTATTAGCAAGCTGCGCCTCCCAAAGCTAACATATTTAAAAGGGAAAGACCCTATCACTACTTATTACAAGTTTAGTGTGGCGACTAAAAGCTCTAATTTTGGTCCCATGCATTTTGAGAAGCTCCATTTCCAAAATTCATATGAAACTCAACAAAAGGCATGCTTTAGGGCAATTGAATTTTTAAGAACTACATACATGTTTGAAATTGATGATGTGAACTATACCAATATGTTGTATTACACTGATGCTCTAAAGAGAGCACATGATCGCATATTTGAACTTTCTAATTAAGATGTAATTAGAAGTTAGAAATGGAATGTTAGGTTTTATTATTAGCACTCTTTTAGATATGATATGTATTGCCTTCCATTTTTCATTATCATTGTTAGCTTGGCTTAAATTTTAACCACTCATGTATTATTTTTAAAAAACAAAAATATAGGCTACGCGAAAGATCTCGCCGTATTCATATATCTTACTTTCACAATCTTTAATATCATTTCTATCATACCCTACTATATTTTCCTTCCTTTATAATTCTACTTATATATGATTCTCCTTTGTATAGGATTCAAAACGAAACATGGTTGGGAAGTCTTCACAATTAATTTTGATGTACAGCTAGCAGAGATAGTGCAATGGTATGAGTTTTCGAAACCACTTTACAAACAGTACTACAAACCAAAAAAAATGCATGTACAAAGTCGTGCTTATGTTTATTGTGGAAAAAGGAGGAATCCCAATGAAAACATATAGTAAACTTCAACCAACCATAGCATAAGCAACCCAAGATGCTGATAAAGAAGCTAAGCGGTTGAAAAATTACAAGGGAAACATAACTTTAGCGTTAGTGATTTAAACTTTCACAATTGCATACACCAAAGGGAAAAACATCGTATTCTTGACATTAAATCAGCCAAAGAGGAGCTTAGTTTTAATGACGTGAAGAAAAACTACTTTGAAGTATGTAGTGAGAATATAAATTTGTAGATTAGATGTCCTACCTCACTACGTGGTTTCATCTCCCTAACTGAACTTCTTTTCATTGAATTGTTGTTTGTGTTTAGGTATCTCTGAATGTAATAATTTCAAGTCTTTTACTAAAGAAATAAGAAAAGTTTTCCTCTTATTATGTTATGCTAATTGCTTTATTTTCTATTCTGAGTTTATTGTTATACACTTATATTGTGGTTTGTTATCCAACTATAAAAACTCTTGCTTTTTATTAATGCATTTATCCATTTATTTGCAAGATTTTTATATAGTTATGAATGCCAAAGAAATCGCTAGACGTGCACAATTGTTAAGAAGAAAAATTGTAGCTAGACGGAGACATGAAAATTAAGTGATGTCAAAACAACTCAACCAATCTGTGCATACGAAGAAAACTACAATTTTAGGGGTTAGTATATTTAGTTTTCTTTATGCAAGTAATGGTCATTATCAATACTAAAACTTTTAGAATCAATCTTCTAAAATACAACCTTACAAATGCAACAACGAACCTCCATCGTATGAAGTGTAGAGGACCTGATGCTCCAACAATAATGCATTGTCGACATTGATGATGATCAAGGATCAAAATCAACAACACAAAACAACATGGAAGAACAAGAACGCATCTTACTTAATTTATCGCATATACATAGTAATTTCAAATAAAATTAGTTTACAAACAAGGGTTATAATGAGCAACACATCTACTATGTTGATCAGTGTAGACATTTTAATCTTGCAAAAGTATTCTCCGTAGTTATTTATAAAGAATGCTTATCCAAAGAAAGGATGAGAAACACAACATCAGCATCACACACAAACCACCGCTACGACAAAAATAATAACCAATAAACAACTCCCAACTACTCAAAAAAATTAAAAACCAAGAACAACAACAACATAACAGAGTAAAAACCAATCTGAAAACCAACCATACAACACATTGTACGCATGATTAAAAGAAAAAACAGTACGATCCGGGCAACGCCGGGCCCAAAAACTAGTTCAATTTTATAAGATTTTATTTCATTTATACATTGTACTTGTAAGAAGTTTACACATTGCTACACTTTCCCCATTACAATCAATATGTCAACGCATCTGATAGTATTTTGTAATGCGTCCACACTGCAAAATCTAAAACCACTTGATTATAAGAGCATAGCAATCAGTTGATTATTTAATTATTTTGCAATAACAAAGAGGTAAATAGGATATTAAAAATATTATTTGTGAGAAATTATATATATATATATATATATATATATATATATATATATATATATAATATATAGATATATATATGTATTCACGCCATTTATATTATTACGAAAGAAGTATATTATATAAATAATGGCTACTTAATAGCCGGAAGATTATTCCAGTAGAGGAACACTTCGAAGAGCAAGGGCCTCAATGGTGAGTCCAGGACCAAATCCAAACATAACACCCCATTCACTTCCTAAGCCAGTAGTTGTCTTTCCTTGTTGAAGTGACCTCTTTCTCATCTCATCCATCATGAACAACACGCCTACACTTGACATGTTACCATACTCGCTTAGCACATGCCTAGAGATTTCCAGCTTCTCTTTGTTCAATTTGAGCTCAGCCTCGATGCCATTGAGCACGGCTGGTCCTCCATTGTGCGCGATCCAAAATATGGAGTTCCAATCGTCGAACCCAATGGGTTTGAATAGTTTCACTAGACTTTCTTCGATGTAATCGGAGATCAAACACGGGAGGTCCCTACGTAGGTGGAAGGTCTGTCCCATGTTCATGATCTCCGAAGAGGCCGCACCATCCGTGTTAGGTATGGTCCTTTGTGTGCCCGAAATAAGATGGAAGCACGGTCTTTCGATCGACAGATCTGGCTCGGCTCCTACAATGATGGCGGCCGCACCATCACCAAACAGGGCTTGCCCTATTATAGAATCAATTTTTGTTGTAGAAGGACCGTGAAAATTAACAGTTGTGGTTTCAGCACAAACTATAAGAACGCGAGCCCCCTTGTTATTCTCTGCTATGTCCTTGGCATGGCGGAGGATGTGGGGGCCAGCGTGACAACCAACCAAATACAAAACAGTTCTGTGAATTGAAGGGTCAAGATCAAGAGCCTTAGCTAGCTCAAAGTCTGCCCCGGGCATTGATAATGCCAGGGTGTTGTAGACGATGAGGTGGGTGATCCGGGACTTGGGCTGCCCCCATTCTTTTATGGCCTTGAGGGCGGCTTCCTTACCGAGTTTAGGAAGGTAATCAACCGTCATTTCACGACGAACATCGTGGGATACTTCGCCGTAGGTTAACATGCTTGTATTCACCTTTAGGATCTCCTCAGTCAAGAAGAAGTGTCTCTTCCTTATCATGGTTTTTTCACCTACATGTATGTTGTGTCACACAATTTCCTAAATTAGTTTAAAACATTGAATGTATTTGTTTATGCAAATGAGATACAGAGATCATAGGTGAGGACATGTATAGGGTTGAAATCATTCTTCCAAACCCCTTCCTAGCTCAAACACTCCATGCATATGAAAATGTGATATAATTATTATAAGGAAAGTTGATAATAAATACCTAACTTCGGGCGAAATTTGAATTACATATCTAGTTTCAAATTTATTTTAATTAAAGAAAAAGTTTGAATATTAATGAAATAGTCAAGTATGCCTTTCTTCTCTAGAAAGTGATTTGGCCCATGCCTTGTTTTTAGGAGTAACATGAGATCTTTTTAAGCTCGGGTTGATTCAAGGTATGCGGCTATCCCTACAGTTTTCGTGTTCAAATAGTCATACCCCCTTTTATTTTTATCTTCTTTTAGTGTTAGTGGCAAAAATTCTCCAGGATTGAGGTCATCCTCTATTACGAATGCACTTGTTGTTAAGAGATCAGAGGTCTTGAAAGTTGAAACCTTGTATGTTAAGGATAGAATAATATYTTATATTGTTAATAAGGAAAATATATGCATAAGATATATTTTCCCGTATTGCTATGATTTAGTATATCATATATTCAGTATTTATGTTAAGGTTATATTGTGGGAAGATTGTTTCCCATAATTCGTTGATCTTTAGTTTGTATAAATACCTATATTTTGATAATATTATATTGTAAATTTTGTTAGTTTTCTGTTAAATATTGCGGGACCCACTTCACTACCACCCAAAACCATCACCATCTTCATTATCACCCAAAATTAAAATTAAAGATTAATTATGTTCTATAGTGAAAGAATTGTCAATATAAAAGAAAACAAAGATGAAACGGATATAGCATAATTAACGTAAAATTTAAGGAACTTACATATTCGCTTAAACTTTTCTTTTAAATCAACCAAATGCTCACTTTCTGTGACCCTGAAGTAATAATCGGGATAATCAGATTGGAGGATAAAGTTAGGAGGATTAGCCCTCCCGATTGCTAAGATGCTAGCTACACTTTGAGCATTCCTAATTTCAACAACTTTTTCCATTTTTTGAGTGCTTAATTTTAGTATACTTGCTAAAATTTATTTTGCTAACTCTCTTGTAGTTCAAAGTGACATGTGAGAAATCTGAGGGTGCATATTTTGTACTTAAAATCGATGCTATTAATAGGAATGAAACATGCTGACGTGGTACCAATATAATCTTCATTTAAGAGAAACGTGAATTGCATGTGATGTGATATAAACAGGTTCGGATTGTTTGAGATAACTCCAACCAATGGTTTGTAATCGGGTTATCTTCGGACTTGATTTTATTGTCGTTTTTTCCTATATTGATCAAGTTTGTGAATGATATGTTATTACTTATTATTCTAGTGAAAATTAGAAGAAAAAGGTAGAGCTCAAATATGTTTAAATGTAAAAGTATTGTGTAAGGCGGGTTTTAATTAACATTAATGAAAAACAACTAAATAGAAGATAACTTTATTATGTTTTTGTGTAACTTTAACCATTTTTTATAGTAACTTTAATCACTACGAATTTAAAGTTAGTATCAAAATGGTTAAAGTTATAGAAAAATATATCAAAATTACCTTATATTAGGTCGTTTTTCATTAATTAAAAGTTACACAAAAAATGCTTAAAGTTAATTAAACAAAAACATATGTATTAAAGTTACTTTTCATTAGTAATGATTTTAATTGTACATTAATATATGTAATTTGTAAAATTTGAGTGTTCATACGATGTGATGTGATAATTTGACGGATTTAATGACAGTTACATAGTAAAGAGAAAGATAAAATATTAATATGTTATAAAAGTAACTTGAAATGAATCTAAAGTAACTTGTAATATAACATATTTATGGTAACTACTAATTGTATTAGTGTAACTTTATCAATCCGTTTTTCAATAATCTAACGTGATTCCATTTTATTCTAAACTTTGTCTTTAATATTGAAGCTACTCCGTATATAAATTGTTAGGCGTTTTAGAGTTACAATGTTTTAAAAGTATATATACTCAAGATTATACAAAATTGCAAGTGATTACAAATTGTAATAATATGGTCAAAATAATTTGGGTTTATTTTAGTTCGGGTTTAATTATGTAATTGTTTGATAACAATTCAATTCATTTTAGTTTTAATTGTGTAACGTATTGATAACAATTCGATTCAATTCAAGTATGTTCATACTATCAGCAATTTTGCTACAAGTCAACTTAAATTCAGGCTAATTTCGGTTCAGTTTCAGTTCAGTTAAGGTTAGAATTTCACAAGTTAGAAACAGTTCAGGTTACTTTCACTTCAGGTCAATTCCAGATTACGAATCACTTTTAGTTCATGTTATTTCGATTTATGTTAAAAACAATTCAATTGATCCGGCGGTTTGCAACCCAAATTGACACCCCTAGTCGTGAGTAATACTACTATAAGTTAAAGAAGTCGAACCAAATAAACGGTGGTAATTAACCCCAATATAGAAGTGTAAGTAGCAAGTAATATTCTTCTTTTTCAATTTAGTATAAACTTTAAAAGAGGTTCGGACTCGTAGGAAAAATTTAGAAATTGTGTTTTTGAGGTGTAAATAACCTTATTACCCTTACTAATTTTGAAGAAAAAAGGGGAGTGGGACAGAGCAGGGACTACCAACCACCAATTAGTAAGGGACAAATATCTCTTCTTATACAAAAAGATTACTACATATATAAAAAAAAGAGAAAATTTTCACTAATATGTAACGTCCTTAAATGACAAAAGTTTTTTTGTAAAATTGAAATAGAGAAAGTATAATTTTTGGTAAATAGAAAGTATGGTGTAGCGGGTAATTAATAACAAAGACACGCATATCATATGATCATGATTCTTGGATTATTGAACAATAACATTTATTTGTGCGATGCGTGTGACTTCCCTCATACTTACAATTGTTCTAGTTATATGGACATGGTATGCCTGAGACTATATTATTGTAAACTCATTGTTGTCATAAAATAGTAAAATAAAATGCTTACAATGATGAATAAAATGAAGTTATGTATAATTTTTATTGAAGTAAGCATGCATTGCATATTTGCATGCATAATGTAGTTACAATAATTTCAGGGTATACATACATTGCGATTTGCGACTAAGTGTAGCAAGAATTGAGAAAGGGAAACTCTCATAGTGGAATCATAATCAATAGATGAAGTGATGCTGCTAAAATATTTTAAATTCCTCGTGTATTATGCCGAAAAACAGATCAGTTCATGTGATCACATTATTTTGTCCGATTGAATAATTGATTTGTTAGGTAATACAAATCAATGATATCATAAACATTATTATTCGCATATCGCAAGTACTAATTATTATACGGTACAAATAAATCTCTATTGTCATATTGTGCATATCTTAATAAAATGCCTAGTGAATCCCTTTGTTCGCATATCGCATATCGCAAGTACTAATTAAAGTAATGATATATACGTAGCTGCGACTAACCAATCGCACCCGTTTTATATTCCCTTTGTTCCACTAAATTCCTGTCACTTCTACATTACATGTTTGCCAATGTACAATTTGCAAATAAAATATCTTTTATTATGCATGAGTAATCATTATAAAAATTGGATAATAATAAATTACTTGTTAATACAATTCTAACAATACCACACTTGACTATATTTATTCTTACATATTGTCGAGAATTTAAAAGATTCTTACTATTAATGAATAGTTATAACTATTCATTATGACATGAATTTAGAGGAACGGAGGAAGTAGTTACATGTTGTTTATTTCACTTTTACCAAAAGAAAAATTAGGAAAAAGTACTCAAGTAACTAAAATGTGCCACCTTGATTCAGTGATCAGATGTTCGAATCCTCATAACCCTTTCGACATTGTAAATGTATATGCCCTTTCGCCATATTCACACCCCCGAAATTAATAGTTGATCGCTAATTGTGATTTATCGATCGCAATTTAGGACAAATCGATCGTAATATCGTGTATTGCGATAGCTAATTTTTAAAAAAATTAGCGGCCGTCAAGTTTCGGTCGCTAATTGTAATTTTTCGGTTGCAAAATAGTATATTGCGGTAGCTAAGTTTTCCAGTTGGTCGCTAATTAGAGCCTTCGGATAACTTTTGCTCTATATTTGGCTCTTCTGCTTTTTTGGTTTGCATGCTCTTGTTGTTGATGTTGATGTTGTTGTTGTGCGATTGTTGCATGATTTGTTGTCATGCAATGTTGTTTATTTTGTTTTCTTTATCTTCTCTTCAAGCTTCCATCCTCTTCTTATATTCCCCTTGATTATCTTCTTTTTTATTAATTTTTACTCGTACTCCCTACTTAATTATATTAATCTACAAAGCCGTCATTTACATAACTATCCGAACGACAATCCAAACGTATTATATAGTAAACTATCTGACTCACTAGACGGAAAATCCCGAATCTGACATTGTCTACGCAAACACCCGATCATCCGACTTATAAACCGAAACACACGATGATTGAATTTAGCACCCCCAGTTTGAAATTCCGGGGTCCGCCATTAGTTATTGTTGTGATGAAAAGAAAGAATAGTTTGCTTGGCCCCACAATAGTCCACATCACCAGCCCACTTATAGAGGCCCACCTACGTCCAACCCCCTAAAGCCCAACCCTCCTACAACCTTCCAAAGCCCACCTCAGTTGTTAACACTACCGCAATCTCAATGACCTCTCTATCAAGCCTAAAAACCTTACATTTTTCTTCTCTCACCTCCAATCTTCTTCGTTTCCCTTCGCTCACCTTCAGTGTTCTTGCTACCATCACACCTTTTTCTTGCTTTTTGGTGGGGTTTCAGCATCTCCATGTTCGGTTTTGTCTCAAATGTTGCGACTTGTATAGGCCCGAAAATTAAAATTGTTGTCAAATCGGAGGGTTTTATGCCGCCCTCACATTCTTCAACAATGAGTTTCTTGGGATTATTATTTTATGTTTACCGAATATTATGGATTGTTCTTTTCGAATTTGTGGCTTGATTTTTGCATTTTTGTATTTGTTCTTCGAATTTGTGGGCTTGTTGTTCGAATTTTAAGGATTTGTGCTTCAAATCTTTGGCTGGTACATTGTTTGTTAAGGTTTCGAATTCAATTGGGATTGAATTAGGGTTTATAATTGTCATGAGTTCGGCTATTAGGTGTAGTTCCTTTAGGATTTAAGATTTTGGGGGACTTGAATTAGGATTTCAAAATTTAGGGGTTGAATTAGTGTTTCAATTCGGATTTTGGGAGTGGATATGATTTAGGGCTTTGGTTGGTTTTTTTTTGATTTTTTTGTATTTTTTTAAAAAACTTATTGTTAATTACTTGATTATTTTCTTGAATTATATTTGTAGCAGAAGTTGCGAAGAAGGTTGAGTTTAATGCCCATTTCGACGGGGTGTGATCGTGAAGATTTTGATGCGTATTTAATAGCATATAGCTTATTTATTATTTTTATTTTATGTTGTTTTATTTTTGTTGAGTCGTCTATTAATCACGAGATTGAGATATTTCAGTTTGAAAGTTATTATGCGTGATTGATAAAATTAGGAGGTTGTTAGGTTTTTAGGATATTATTATCCAAATATTAGATTTAAATAATCGTTTAAGATATGAATATTTTTTAGGAACCTATCTTTTGCTTGTTATATCTTTTCTTGATTGGCAAGGAATTATTACCTATAAATATTTTAAGAGTCAATGAAAAAAATTAGTTTGTGTTTTCAGTTAATCAATTAGCATTGTTATTGTGGTGTGTCCAATTCTCATAAGGTTGAAGCCATGTGAAAACCCTTGTATTTGAGGTTATCAAGATTTTAATTCCAAGAATTGTTATTGTTTATTCAATTAAATCTTCCACAATAATTTCATTAGAACTTCAATAGTGTTTACCAATAATTTCTTGTTAAATTATCTCATGCAACCACATCAAAGCTTTTTTTTTCTTCTTTTCGTTTTGCCCAACCCATCCTTTCGAGTATTACATTTCTTTTAAAATCAAAGCAACAACAAAATTTAGTAGTAAGAGGTACTACTAGTATTTTTTTATTTTTTGCTTTGTTTTATTTAGTATTCTCATGATTTATTTTGTTTTGTAAAGCAAAGTCAGTGTGATTATTTAGAGTCTTTTGGATTAGCTAGATATGTTCTCCTTTATTTTTTGATAGGAAGGTCAACTCCCCCCCCCCTCCCACTCCCTTCTACGACGCGATTAATTTGGTGCGACTAGAGGGTGTGGGCTTGTGTTGGTTTCTACATTTAGAATTTAACTCGTAACTTGTTCTTTCATTGTTCATACTTGGTGTGATTCTTCTTTTGATTGCAAAAAATCAATACTAACATTGTACGGGCGTTGCGGGGTTAGTTCTTTTTAACACAACCAGGCCCAAATGGATTTGACTACTCTCGGGTACCGCGTGTTTACAGTCTCTGTGAGACTTGCTTTGCTAGAATTGAATTCTTTATTTTTTGCATATTGGGAGTATGCGTGGAGTTGTATGAATTATACTCGGAAACTCGAGTAGAGGAAGTCGCCGTCGCACTCTTTTCGGAAGCTGTAGAACATATTATTATGTCTTGCCTTGCAATAATTCAAGGCGAAGACTCCATAGTTTGGTAGTGCACCATATATAGGTCATGGATTCAAGGACAAGGGTAAAGCTGAAGTAGTGCACAATCCCCCCCCCCCCCCCCCCGCGCATCTAGCAGCCTTTTCTCTGTCATTCGCGGGTCCATCGTCAAATAGACAACAACTAACATATTTCCGGTTTAACCGTGAGCGTGCAATTACTAGGCAGGTTTTTAAACAGAAATATATGCACGTATGTACTAATTGTGTTGTTGTGATTGCTTTGCTTTAATTCCAAATTAAAGGTACCTAATGTCGGTTGTCCACTGTTTGTGTTATTAAGCGTGAGAACATTAAATTATATGTCTTGTTTAATGCAAATTAATGATGAAGAAAAGCATGAAAGAACTCAACAAGAATCGAAAGTTTTCTTAGGATTGATTTTAATTCAAGTCAAGCAGTTGCTAATCAATTTACATGCAAATTTACAGATAATGTCAAATATCTAAACAAGCATGCAAAAAGGATATTAGAATTGAGATTTTGTCCTCAAACTTACCATGCAATATGATGCTTTTTGAGTTGACCCTTTCAAATCCATAGAAACCCTTAATCAAACCCTAATCGAACCTTAAAATAAATATGTTTTGATGTGTTTGTGTATGTGTTTAATTGTGTGTATAGATACGTTTGAGAGAGTATTTGACAATGCAAAATGTTAGAGCTTTGCTATGTGTGTGTTGTGTGTGAAATGGGAGAACCGAGGGGTCTTATCTATAGCCCAAGTAGCATTCACGTGAGAACACGTCAAATTGGGATAAATATCGCCCAACTGGACGCAATAGCCCCCAACATCAGGCCATTTTTGGCTCGATTCGACTTTCCTTATTTACAATTATTTGTATGTCTTTATTAAGAAAACAATTGATTATGTCGACATGCCATGCTAACTAAGACGTGCCCATGAGCGTCGATAGCTTGAGCAGCAAGCCAAAGGCCCTCGTTCGGGTTTGTTGAATGGAAGGTTCCAAAACGAATCGTTTCGCTCGATTTTGCGTTTTTGTTTCAAATATTTATAAGTCGAGTTTCGTAGATCGAAAAATTATGGAAAAAGAAGAATTAGGCCAAAAATTAAGATACATCTTAGAAAAATCAATCATCCATCGAAGAGAAGCAAATTAGTGTGTTGTGCTAAATTTTCGTTTAATGACCATGGGTATTTATGTTACTGTTATGGACTAAAAATATTTTGTTGACTTTGTTGACTAAGTGGTAAGAGTTTGACTAATAAACAAGTAACCAGCGATGAATGAAGTATCAGAGAGACAGGCGAAGTGTGGCGTTTATAGAATAATTACCGTCTGGCGATATGACAAAAGCGTTAGAAGGGAATTATGATAGAAGTGGCCCACTCAGAGATAGCCCAACAATGGACGACCCATGAAGAATAAGCGACAACAAGATTCTGAGGGAAGTACGAGGATTTGAAATACGAAAAGACGCAGCAAGAAACCGTCAAGAGGGAATAACATTCACCCACGATCTACACCTTAAAGGCCTATAAATAGATTCAGCAGGATCAGAAGAAAGAACAACAACAAACACAACAACAACATCTATCTATCTTCTTTTGCATTTAGCTTCCCTTAGCCGCACTTGGCTTAGTAGCCGAGTATAGTATAGCATAGTGTAGCTAAGCATAGAATAGCATACTTCATCCCTCAATGGATCAGTAGTTTGCTCGTTTTCATCCCAATTGTGTAAACATGGAGGTAATCATCCTTCCTTGTAATACGATTGTAGTCTGACTCTATCCCTATCTATATAATGGATGGTTTTTCGTTTCTATTCATCTTTGTTTGTTTTATACTTCTGTCTTGTTCCACAACAAGGTCATTTCCTTAAGCTTTCATCTTCTTGATTAACCTTACTATTTGGGAGCAATTTTATGTTAGCGAGGTTATCTATATAATCAGTAACCAGAGGGGTAGCCCCCGGCCTACCGAACTAATAAAAACAATAATGGGCGGTTAAATTGTTGGTGAAGTGCAAAATCACCTGAACAAGTTTTTTGGCGACCTTAGTGGGAGAGAAGTGTACAAGGTTTCAGTTACTTCTCAATCATGGCCCCTAAACGATCTAGTCGAAGGTCGGGTAATCAAGAGGATGGTAATTCATCCTATCAAAATCTTGAGAATCCATTTGAGGATCTTGGTAATTTAGAAACTGTTCCGCAATAACAATTTGTTGAAGATCTTGTTCCTCCTGAGCAAACCGAGTCTTAAACTCAAAGATTGGACGGTTTGCATCTAATTAGGGAGGAAAATCAATTATCCTTAGCCAAAGGTTTGCTCAATTCTATATACACGCAATGCGTGAATATTGTTACAAGCCTTTTTAAAGATTTGAAGGAAAACCATAGGGAGCAGTTCAACAACCTCCACCGAGACATGGTACATGAAACTCCTAGGGTGATAACCACCGAGTTGCAAAACTTTGGCTCTCACTCACAGCAGGCAGTTACCAGACAGGCGGATTGTATTATATTAGACATCAACGAGACGTTGAATGCTACTAATGTGGCGTTATCTAAGACGATTGCGATGGAGGTAGTTACTCGGTTGGAGCCTTTAGTGGAGAAACATAATCAATTGAATGAACGGTTGATGAATTTGTTAACTGCCAGAGGCTCAGGAATAACTGTCAAAAATCCTAGGGAAGAACCACCCTTGGGTTATCCTAGAACAAACAATGTGATGAGAGATAATGTCCCTCCGGCCTTTCAAACAGTATCAAGGAGTATCCCTCTCCGAGATGCCAATGAGGGGAACATGAGCCAGAGGGGAATGAAAGACAAGTTATGAGTTAGGCTATAGCCTTGGTGACCCTGGACCTTCGATCGTCTGTTCCTTTGAATTCAATTCCCTTGACTTCGTCAATGGGAACCGTTGCACCCATTAGAACAACCTCCGGTTTAGGAGTTAATGATTATGGAACTAGAGGGGTATTCCCCACTAGTGGCAGTTTTCAAACTGCAACTAATGGACATGTACTTCTAACTTCATACCCTGCTGCTCATGAGCCATCACAAAACCGCTTACTTTCCACAAATTGGGAATCAAGGTTATCAACATCAGGCTTATTCCAACCAAATGCATCCTCCTCAAAGTAAACGTTGAGGGCAAGGGTCATATGCACAAGGTAATGCCTATGATGGACCTCAGGCAATGGGAATACAAAACTCCAATAATACTAATGGTTTCCAACCTAGAGTTAAATATAACCAGAATCCCTATGGGGAGACACCTCATCTTGTCTACTACGATCAGATTACATTGTTAGCTTTAAGAGAGCTACGATCAGATGTTAACTCAACCTGCCAGAGTCTGAGTTTGTTTCTATATTCCAAAAATGGTTGTCTTTTCCTTTTAGGAAGAAGTTCGAGGGTTAGCATCTCCCTGATTTCGTGGCTCTAGCTAGCGCCGTAGTTGCATATGAAAGATGTTTGGCTGAAGAGTCAAAAGGCAAACATAACTATTATGCCAACTATGCCAATTGCACGTAAGAGAGCTAAGGCAAGGATGATGACCAGGTGGATGTGACAATGGCTGAATTTGTCTAGGGCCCACCATTCAAATGTCCCTAGTTAGTGAACAAAAAGTCTTCACAAAAGAAGGACTTCAAGTCTGATCAAGGAAGAGAGTACCCATTTGATGTTAAAAAATGTGATGAAATCTTTGATTGGCTTCTGAAGTTCAAGAAGATTAAACTAGTAGGTAGACATAAGGATAGAGATCCCAATGAAATAAAAGGAAAAATTTATTGTAAATGGCATGATGCTTTCACGCGTATGACTAACAGTTGTGTAATTTTGAGGATAGGATACATGAAGAAATCAATAAAGGAAATATTATTTTTCTT
This sequence comes from Bassia scoparia, assembly GCA_008642245.1. NCBI lineage: Eukaryota > Viridiplantae > Streptophyta > Magnoliopsida > Caryophyllales > Amaranthaceae > Bassia > Bassia scoparia. The sequence continues at coordinate 94,278 of SNQN01000723.1, forward strand.
GAGAAGAGTGCAAATGCTTGTGAAATTTATTCTGAATTCTTATTTGAATTAGAACAATATGTAATAAATTGTAATATAGTAGGTATTGATGTCACTAGTGGAAAAATAGACAAAAGCTGCGCCGCAAATGCTGCGGTTCTGTAAATATCGCAGCATTTGAGTGTTAAAATCTGCGGTTTTTTAAATAACCACAACATTTAACCCATCCTAAAGAAAAAAATTTAGAATTAAACAAAAACTGCAGATATTTGGCCCAACCGCAGCATTTGGATCTCTAAATAAATCAGAAAATGCTCGCGTGTCATCCTGTCTTGGCCTGACCATTTAAAATCTCGGCCCAATAACACAAATGGCACGCATATTAGCTTGGCCCTTTATAGTTTATATTTATATTATATACAAACCAAACCCTAACATAAAACTCTCACGCCTCTCTTCCCTTTCACTCAGTTCTCTCTCCTCTCTTTCATTCACTCATCTCTCCTCTCTTTCATCAACCACCCACGAAACCCAGCCACCACCCACGAAACCCACCACATCACCTACGACCTCACCCCATCAAGTCCACGAACCCAAATCTGCCTCCACTATCTCCCCTCCTTTCGCCGGCGACGTTCTCGTCGCCTAGTTTGTTGATCTCGTCGCAACACCTCAGATTTGGTTTTTTTGTTTTTTTCCAATTTTTTATGTTCATTTTTTGGTTTGCTAATTTTTATTTATATAGATCTTGAATTTTCTAGGTTTGTTGGTTTGTTCATGATTTTTTCCGGTTTTATTCTATTTTTTTTTATTTTCGAATCTATTATTTTTTTTTTAGTTTTGAAATCTGTTTTTATTTGATTTTTGTTGCATTTGCATATTTTTTATTATTCTGGGTGTATTCATTTATTATGAAGATTTCATTATTTTTGAACAATAATTGTAATATTATCGTTTTAAATTTAAAGGGATAAAAATGGATTTTCTGCAATTTAAGTTTCTGCTAGTGATATCTGGCTTTGCTTATTTTGTTTTAATCTTTTTTTTTTTTACGAATTCATTTCTGGAATTTTTTAAATTCAACTTTAATTTTAGTCATATATTTTAGTCATTATTTTGTGTGTGTATTGATTTCATGTTTTATATTGATTTTTCTAGGTTAAATCTTGTGAGATAAATTTACATTTTCTATTTTTTTTATTTGTTGCAGATACATGTTGGGGTTGAAGATCGATAAAAGGTTGGAAGATTTTCGAGAACATGAAAAGTTGTAATGAATCTGATGACATAAATCTTTTTTTCTATTTTTTAATGTAATATCACTATAATTTTTTTTGTTGTAATAGTTAGTTTTAATGTACTCTAATCTTTTTCCTAATCAATATATATATAAGTTGTGTTTGTTTTTTTTACATAGTTTTTGTTATCATAGTATTGTCGCCAATGTTAATTTTGTGACACTGATTTTTTTTATATAAATATTGTAGCCAATGATCATTTAGGATGTTTACTACTTTTGAATTCCATAAAAAGAAGAATAAAACCCAATTATTAGTATAATTTTCGTAAAAAAATAAAAAAAGTAACAAAAGGTGCGGTTTTAAATTAGAACCGCATCATTTGATGTATTAAATGCTGCGGTTGGGCCTTAAAAACCGTAGCTTTTGATTTTCAAAGCTTCGGTTTTTAAGGCCCAATTGCAGCTTTTGATTATTTTTGTCAAATGCTGCGGTACCAAAAGCTGCGGTTCAAAACCGCAGCTTTTATCCTTTTTTCTACTGGTGTGCTAATGCTCTTTCTCATATTGACATGCAGGAACTCTAATGTAGCTATTGTTGTAAAATTATATGAACGTGTTGTGAATGAAGGGGTCCTAATCGCTCCAAAATGCCAATAGCAAGGCTACGACAACCTTATCATGTGTAGGTGGCATTTTAGTGCTGCGCACTCAACTTATCAGTGTAAGGCTTTTAAGGGCTTCATCAACAAAAAGATGAGGACATATGGGTTGACAATTTCAAAGCAGGAATACCAAGTGCTGAATCTTGCTAATTTTCAACCCAGAGGCAAGAAGGCTGAAAATGATGAGACACAACCAGGAAATGTTACTTCCAATGTTAATCATGATGGAGATGGCTATCAGAAGGCTCAGACATGTACAGAGGTTGTTTAGAAATTTCCCTTGCAGACAAAGGCAGTGGAAGGCTTGAAAAAGTTACGCTCATATGCTTCTTTATGTGTCCTTCTTGTGCAGACATGTTACATTATGAGCTAGTAAGGATTGAAGTTATCCCTAACAACCCAAGTTGGCTACTTAGACACCAGAAGTCTCAATTTGAAAGAGGATTAATGAGGGGACCCTCTACCGTTTCGGTCTTGACTTGGTTAGGCAAGCCTAAAGTGGTCCAACTGAAGAGAAAGATTAAAAAGGTGCCAAGTTTAGACCAAGATGTCCATGAGATAGGAACCAGACAAAGGGATAGTAACCCAAACGCAGACAAGGGACATGAAGATAATCTGGCTCTTGCTAAAGTGAAGGGAAGAGTCAGGAAAAAGGGTAGGTAGATCACAGAAGCAACTACCAGTCAACTACAAGCAAATGCAGTTCATGTGGATGAGGAGGCTTTGCAAAAGGGAATGCTTGATGAAAGTCGCCTCTGTTGAGGAGCCTCATTTAAAGGGTGAAAGCAATTGGAGAGAGTATTCAATAGAGGGAATCCCCAGGGATAAATCTATTTCGAGTTCTATCCAAACAGAGAGGTCAATGGGAGAAGTTCTCAATGCCCAGCCTTATTTGGGTTTTGTCCAGACAGAGAAGTTACGGGAAGGAATTCCTACAACCCAACCTCATTTGGATGGGAGTGAGAGAGAGAAGCTGAGAGAATATGTTCTAGAGACCCAGGCTTATTCAGGTAGGAAACAAGTGGATGGACTTTGTGTAGGAAATCTGTTGTTGGAGCCTCATTTGAAAGTAGGAGCTCTTCAGAGAGAGACAATTCAGGGGTCATCCAAGAGCTTCCAGGTTGCCAATATTCAAAATTACCCATTAGTTAGAGACCCGATGGAGGATCCTATTGAAGAAGAACCGGCCAACCAGGATAGAAAGTTTAGCAGAAGATGTTTTGATGACAAAGCAGGTGTCTGATGCAAATTTAGTGGACTAAGGTTTGGAAGGTTTGGATTTGGAGGTGTCTAAGTCAGATATTGATTCTCTGGCAAATTGTTCATAAGGTGATTGCGAGTCTGCCGCTTGTTATGCAGTCACTTTCCCCCCAGCGTTCAAAGCCCGTAGGATCGTGTAGAAGGATACTTCACTAGCCAATGAAGTGGACAAAGCCGAAGCTATAGGTAAGACCTCTACTATTTCAGCTGAGCTAAGTAAGTTGGACAAAGGGTCTAGTCGGGCGCCATCCGTGGAAACTATCACTAAGGAGCAAGAATAGTTAGTTGTGGAGCACTTAAACAAGGATGTTAGTTTCGACAACTCACATAGTAAGCCCCTTTATTTCACAATTGACATAGATGGCATCAAGTCATCAAGCTAGGCAAAGTGCTAATTGACACTAGCGCTACGATAAATTTGATGCCTTGGTTAGTTTTTAGAAATTTGGGTAAGGGTAAGAAAGATTTGTCTAGTGTCAGAATTAGCATCACTGCGTTCAATGGTAAGTTAGAGAGTACTGAAGGATTGGCATGTATGCACGTCCAAGTAGGTACTTTTAAGACTTAGTAAGCTTTCTTTATAGTAAAAAAAGAGGGTAATTGCAATGCAATTCTCGGAAGAGAATGGTTGCATCAAACTTATGCTATTCCTTTTACTTTGCATCAGAAAGTAATATTATTACGTTCCTTGTGTTTTGAATGATGACAAACGCTGAAACACGAAACAGTTTAATGCAAGTGTGAAAATAGTTGGTCTGGAGAAACAGTTTGATGCACGATTTCCCCAGACAAGTTATTATTTGATTGTGATATCTATTGAACTAACTTGTCTGTATGCAGGGAATGGTTGGATATGTAAAGTTCCATGTACTGGTTGGGAACCACTAGGAACTGTTCCCTCGGCTGTTATGTTGGAAAACAGTCGTGTACTATTTGCTATGCATTAACTTTGTTACATATGCAGTAAAGTAGTTGATTCCATGACTTGGATCAAGGAGATCTTTTCGAAGACATTCGAAGAAAGAAGAGTTGATCACAATGGATGCACTTTAAGGAAGTTTCAAGTCTTTAGGATACATGAAGAGAGAAGACTTGTAATTTAATAGGTTTTATTCTAGGATCTTCATGTAAAGTGCTTTGTAGTATGAACTTGTGTGAATGGGCTTTATAAGTGTTTTATGTGTGTTAAGTTGTGTTATGAATTCTGGTATGAAGTTTGGAACAGAATTCATGACATACTCTAGTCAAGGAACCGGGTTGGGGAACCAGGTTCACTGTCGTGGAATATTATAGCTGCGAGTTTTGAAAAAGATTTCGTAAAAATATTTTTCAAAGATCTATTTTGAAAATATATTAGCAGCTGGAAATTTTAGATGGATACATTTGGTTGCCAAATTCTAAGAGTATTTATCTTATTTGACTTTATCTTTGTGATAAAATAGAATAAGAAGATACTTTCCTTAAATCACAAGTTTGATTGTTCTCCAAGGCTTTGTGATTTATGGAAACTTGGGTTCCGACATCCATGCCTATATATACCCATCTAGACTTTCATATTGTACACATCTCCCACGCATAAAATTGAGCTATATTTTTTAGAGTAAACACGAGCCTTTCATCGAGTCATACACACAAAAGCACTTAGAGCATAAATCGATTTCTCTCATATACTTATTAAGAAGTGAGATCAAAGAGAGTTCTTGATATTGTCAAGATCTTCCACAGAGGGGTTGAAGACCGGGCGAGTGTTTGTGAGTTAAAACACAAGGGGCTTACGAGTGTAAGTCGAGTGCACACTCGAAGTAGAGTGTGGGGTGTGCTGGTTCCCGGATTAGGGAAACAGTAGGGAGTGTGTTTCTTATTTTTTGGAGTAGATTCATAAGAGAACATAGGATAGGAGGACATAGGCCATAGTTGGTTGAACCTCGTTAAATCTCTGGTGTTCTTTATTGCCTTACTTTACATTCCGCTGCGATAGGAACCAGCCCAACTGGTTCCTCACTTCACCGAAAAAGAAACAAAAATTTACCAATGAGTCTTTAACACTCAATTCACCACCCTCTTGAGTTTTATCAAACCCTCAAATACTATGGTATGGTAATGATTGAGTATGAGGTAGTTTGTGTTGAATTGCTGATGTAGATGCTTATTTGATCGATACTAATCTAGAATTTCCCAGGATACTTATGAAGACCTTGCCTAATGACGAGGGGATTGGTCTCAAACTTGAGAATCGACCGACACCTAAAGTGAAAGTGATTTCAAGTGCAATCAAATACATTGTAGAGGCCGCTGAAGATGACGAATCACAAAACACATCTGAAGCTCCCTATGTGGTGAAGAGTTCACAATCAAATGATCACCCCAACATAACTGGTGTCCAGGGGCATCTCTTGGGGGCAAAATTGATGATGTACTTGACACTATTAGGGGAAGAAGGGCTATTCTACCTGGTGTAATTAATCTCGGATGTAAATAATATCCATGTTTTCTTTATTTTATGTGGTATATGAATTAGACCGGGTACAACTTTAACTCTTAGTAATCTCTATGCTAGTCATTATGTGCAATATGGTCTAGAGGTAAACACAATCATGGATGGAAATGCTGAAATATCGTCAAGTGGGGATTTTGACACTCATTGTTCATCCTTTTCTAATGCCATGGGGGGGTTCTATGGTCAAGAAGAGGAAGCGAGAGTGTGGGCCAAAAGTAATGATATCAGGCAGGAAATCCATGATCGTCTTGAGGAGGTCAATCTTGGTATGATGGAGAATCCTAGGTACACTTACGTGTGTAAGGAGTTACCCGAAGGAGAGAAGTTGTCCATAATGAAAATCCTAAGACTGTTTTGCTTATGAACACCACGAAATGCCGGGAATTAATCCTTCAATTATCCAGCACGAGTTACCAATTAAGTTAGGATGTACTCCAGTAGTATAGAGCCCATGGAGGTTGTCGCTAGATTTGATCCCAAAAATCAAAGAGGAAATCACCAACCTCCTGAAGTTGGATTTATTCAGCCAATAAAGTGCGCTGAATGGATCGCCAATATTGTTCCTATTGTAAAAAAGAATGGAAAAATTAGGATATGAATCGATTACAGAGACCTTAATAGAACCTCTCCAAAAGATCAGTATCCTATGCCAGTGGCTGACATGCTTATAGATGACGCATCCAGACATGATCTGGTGTCAACTCTAGATGGGTTTGCGAGTTATCATCAAATCAGGATTGTTGAAGATGATCGCTCTAAAACTGCATTTAGATGGCCAAGGTCTGTGGGTTATGCCTTTCGGATTGAAGAATGTAGGGGCAACCTATAAACGTTCTCATCTTTGATGAGATGATAGGGGATTTCATGGAGATTTATATAGATGATGTTTTGGTGAAATCAGGGAGTGCATCAGAACATGAAGCGCATCTTATTTGTGCCTTTGAGCGAATGAGGAAGTTTAATTTTAAGATAAATCCATTGAAGTGTGCCTTCGGGGTCAAAGCCACTAATTTCCTCAAGTTCCTCATGCACAACAAGGGTATCGAAATAGATCAGAGCAAAGCAAAAGCTGCGTTAGAAGCTGAACCCCCTAGAACGAAAAGGGAGTTACAAAGGTTTCTAGGACAGATAAATTATGTTCGACAATTTATTACCGATTTAGCAGGAAAAACGAAAGCTTTTTCTCCTTTGTTGAAGTTAAAGAAAGGAGATGTGTTCAAATTGAATGACGAACATCAGCAAGCATTTGAGCAGATCAAAGCTAAGCTAGCTTACCCGCCAGTTTTAATTCTTCAAAAAAAAAAACCATCAAAGTTATATTTATTAGCGTCTGGCGGTTCCATCACCAGCATGCTTACCCAAGGAAATGAGTATGGGCAAGAGCAAGAGTTTTTCTACTTAAGCAGACTCTTGTAACATGTGGAAACTAGATATTTCAACGCTGAGAAATGTATGGTGTTTTAGTTTGTACGATGCCTCCATTAAACTCAATCATTACTTCATGACTTTCTCCATTGAAGTCGTGTCACCAACTGATGTGTTGAAACACCTTTTGAGGAGGAACCTTGGCGTTTGTTTGTTGATGGCTCAAGCCGAATAAATTCAGCTGGGGTCGGGATAGTGATGATGTCTCTGAAAGGTGTGAAGACTAAAATGGCATTAAGTTCATCAGACCGATGCATAAATAACAGGGCTGAATTTGAAGCTCTCATTATAGGCCTCAAGACCTTGAAAGATATTGGTGTCACAAGGGTTCAAGCCTTTGGGGATTCTCAGTGGGTGGTGTCCCTGATCAGCGGGGAATATAGAGAAACCTCCCCTCTAGCTTTAGTAATCAACAAAACACTGAGGGAATTAATCTCCTTGTTTGAACAGTGTGACGTTTTGTATGTACCAAGGGAAGAGAACCAATAAGCTAATTACTTAGCTCAACAAGCTTCTTCCAAAGACCCTGATGGTTTTGATTAGAGTGTAATACACATTAGTGCATTCAAGTTAAAACTTTTGGAAGAAGCTATGAAGGTTGAGGTGAATAAGGTCAATGTTCTTGGGTGCGAGGCAGACTGGCGCCAAGAGATTAAGGAGTATTTAAAGGATCCTTGTGGCTAGAGAGTTCCTGCAAATGTAAGGTTCGCAGCTACAACATATTTCCTCCTAGGAAATAAGCTGTATCGGAAAGACCCACAAGGACTTTTTTTGAGATGCGTGAGTAGCAAGAAGATTTTGACCATCTTAGCAAAAGTTCACCATGGAATATGTGGGTCGCATCAGTCGGGGCTCAAGATGCGATGGCTCATCCATAGAATGAGGTTCTTTTGGACTTCAGTCAAAGGAGATTTTTTGCTATATGCTAAAGGTTGTAAACAGTGCCGGAGATTCAAGCTAATAAGTAAAGCTCCATCAGCGGAGCTAAATCTAATAATCAAGTCGTGGCCTTTTAGGGGTTGGGCTATCGAAGCAATTAGAGCCATTAAGCCACCCTCATCAGGACATCACGAGTATATTCTAATAGCTATTAATTACTTTACCAAGTGGATTGAAGTTCAAGTGTTCTAGAAGCTCAATAGAAGGGAAGTAAAATTGTTTCTTGAAGAAAGGATCTTTACAAGATTCAGGATTCCGAAGACTATTACTGTTGATCAGGCGTCCATGTTCACAGGAGAAGAGTTTGATGAGTATCTCAAAGAATTAAAAATCCAAAAAGTACATTCCACGCCCTATTTTGCACAAGCCAATGGACAGGCATAAGCTACGAATAAGATCATAGCTAGGGGGATATCCAAAATGGTGGACAACAACCCACGAGATTGGTACACTCTTTTGCATTATGCTACATGGGCATACAAAACCTCAAAGAGGGATGCTACGGGTACGATTTTATATCAATTGGTTCACGGACATGAACTAGTATTGCCAGCACAGTTAAGCGCGAAGTGTGCTAGAGTGGCTAGGCAGATGGATTTATCGCTTAAGGACTATAACAAGGTAATGGCAATCAAATTGATGGACGTGGAGGAGTAACCTTTGCGTGCTTTAGAGAATATCAAGGCCCAAAAGAAGCAGGTAGCTAAGTCTTATAACAAGAAAGTCAAACATAAGATTTTCTTAGAAGGAGATTTAGTGTGGAATGAAGATGTAGTTGTTTGAGCATAGCTACAAGGACCAGGTTTTCGGTAAATGGTTGACTAAGTGGGAGGGGCCTTTTGGAAGGGTTAAGGTTATGTCGGGGAACGCCTATATCCTACAGGAGTTAGATGGGGAAATGTTTCCAAGAGCTATGAATGACAAATTTCTGGGGCAATGTACCCCAAGTATTTGGGAAAGCCATCAAAATCTATGGTTAAAACATCCTGACCTACAGACATTTGATAAACAATACATTGATGGAAACGGTCAAGTTCATGTAACAAAATTACTGGAAAAGGGTAATGCTTGACTTTGAGGAAAATAGTTTGATGATGATCTGGCGGAATAAAAAAGTTAAAAAGTTCTCTCACGTGACCGGCATGGGAGGTAATTTTGAAACACTTTGGAAGTTAAAGAGCCAAGGACGCCTAAGGGGTGCATGTAGTAATTAGACGGAACTTACTAGATCCCCACTGAGCCTATAAATATAACCTGTCATATGATCGTTTTTACTTCTCACCTATTCTTAATCTCTCTCTAAAAATATTTTGGGTTTTTCTATAAAATACACCCGAGTTTTCGCGTTTTCCACAAAATAAACCCAATGTTTTTTTTGTCTACAAAATGCCCCCGAGTTTTCATACCCTTCCACAACATAACCTAAATGGATACTTTAGCTTAACTATGATTAAGTTAAATATTTTTTTAAAATTAAAAAAATAGAAAAAATAAAAAAGACACCAAAAATAAATCCTTCCACCACCCACCCACCCACCCACTCCCACTCCATCATCAGACCACCATCACCATCGGGTGTCGCTGCCCACACCCAACACTGCTSCCACCGCCCAACGCCAGACCAACAGACCACCGAACCACTAGACCACAGACCCAGCTCCTCAAAGCCACCACCACCCTACTCGAAATCGCACCCACCTACTTCATCATCATCAACGACAACACCTTCAACAACATCAACCACACCATCTATTTTACGAATCACCACCCACCTAAATCAATTTTCGAATCAAGATCCCACCATCTATTTTGCGATCAACTTTCGAATCAAGACACATCAAATATTTTTCAATCGGTTTTGGAAATCAATTTTCGAAATTGACTTCATGGCAGTGAATTCTGGGTTTGGGGTTTGAAGGTGTGCGGTGTTTCGAATCTGGGTGTTTCGAATGTGGGTAGGTTTCGGGGTTGAAGGTTGGTTGATGGTGTTGATTATGGCGGTGGTTCCATGGTTGGATACGGTTTCGATAGTGTTCGAAGTTGAAGGTGGTGCGATGGTGTTCGAATTGGTGTTGAAGGTGGGTGGGTTTCGATTGGGGTTGGTGTTGTGGCGCGGTGGTTGGTGTTGGTGTTGGCGAGGAGGGTGGTTGTTGTGACGCAGTGGTTGGTGGACAAGGTGGTGGTGTTAGTGTTTGTGGAGGAGTGGCGCAGTGGGAGTAGGAGGGGGGGAGTTGTTGGAGTTTTTTATTTTTATTTTATTTTTTAAAAAATATTATAATTAACCAACTTTGGTTAAATTTAACCATTTTAGTTATGTTGTGGAAGGGTTTAAAAACTCAGGAGTATTTTGTAGAACCAAAAAACATTGGGTTTATTTTGTGGAAAACGTGAAAACTCGGGTGTATTTTATAGAAAAACCCAAATATTTTTCATGTTTTCTTTTCCTTGAGAATTAGCCTAATAAGCCAACACTAATGGAATTCAAGAAGTGGGTGCTTGATAAATCCCGACGCCGTGAAGGCTTCACTTTCATCAACCATGCATGAGATCTCCCGCCAAGTTCTCAAGGGTGTGGAATGGAAGCATACAGATAAGGAGAAGAGGGCACTCGTCGCTTTTGAATTCAAGTGGTTCAAGTATTGGAGGAAAAGAACTGACCACCCCTACAAGAGGAAAGAACAATGTGCAGCTGAGGTAGCATTTCGAAAGGCAAAAAGAGAGAAGGAAGAAAGAAATTGAGTTGTGGCTCGAGATGGAAAAACGAGAGAGGAACGATGGCAAGAAGAGAAAGAGAGGAAAGGCAAAGTGTAAGTGTTTTTGTTCCTGTAAGTTTTCAAAGGTCAAAATGACGTCCACTTCACAGGCGCCAATCCCTGTTCTTGGAGCATCATCATCATCATCATCATCGAATTCTTCTTCTTCGTCACAACCATTATCTCCATCGGCGGGATCTGTTCCTGCGAGGCTTGGGCGGCGAGTTGCTCGTGCCCAAAGTGACGATGAAGATGAGATCGATTCAGATAACTATGAGATGGCTAGGGATTGATTTGCTTCATTTTCATAATCATGGAGAAAATTAGTTCAAAACATGGTTCTGACAAGGTTTTAGTTTTCTAAGTCCTCTATATGTTAGAATTATATACTAATTTGTGTTTAGTCTAAATATGTTAATTTCAGAACTTTTGTCTAAAAACATTGCCTTACAATGTTTCAAATGTAATTCTGAAATTTTATTTTATCAATGGAAATACTTTGCTTAAATAATTCTCTTTATTTGCAAAATATAATACATTTTTATTAATAATGAGCAGTGCTTAATGACAAGACATGCGGGTGTCACATACTAAATGATGTTCAGTAATGATGACTTTACACAGGGTAATGTACTAATTTATTGCTTTAGCTTCCAAGTAATTTCCTAATAGAAGGTAAATGTAATTCTTGGAAGTCGTGAGAATTTAATTGTACATTATCTCCAAAGGCGGAGCTAGGAATTACGTATTGGGGGGCCAAAGTTCAAATACTGGACATTTTACTTTTAGCAACCGACTTTTTAATTTTAGCGACTAATTTTGAAATTTTAGCGATCGATTTTAAGCGGTCACTAAAATCAGTCGCTTATTTTGCTAAAATGCATGATTTTTTTTTTAGAATTGGGGGGGGGGGGGGGGCATTTGACCCCTTTGCCACCCCCTGGCTCCGCCTCTAATTATCTCACCAAAAGCCATTTCTCAACACATTTTATTGCAAATATAAGGATGATCACAAAATTATAACCATATGGATATAAGGTCATTTTTCTAACAAAAGCGTTAAAATGATAAACACAAGTCCTTTGGAGATAGGAAACGTTAATTCGCAAGGACTCAAGTGATATCGCCCTTGCAAATTAAAAATATTATGTTGACTTTTTTGATTAAGTGGTAGGAGTTTGACTGATAAACAAGTAACCAGCGATGAATGAAGTATCAAAGGGACAGGCGATATGTGGTGTTTCCAGAATAATTGTCATATAGCGATATGACAAAAGCGTTAGAAGGGAATTATGATAGAAATGGCCACCTCGAAGATAGCCCAACAATGGACAACCCATGAAGAACAAGCGACAACAAGATTTGGAGGGAAGTACGAGGATTTGAAATACGAAAAGAGGCGGTAAGAAACCGTTAAGAGGGAATAACTTCAACCCACGATGTACTCCTTGAAGGCCTATAAATAGACGCAGTAGGATTAGAAGAAAGAACAACAACAAACACAACAACAACAACTATCTATCTTTTTTCACTTTTAGCTTCCCTTAGATGCACTTGGCTTAGTAGCCGAGTATAGTTTAGCATAGTGTAGCTTAGCATAGAATATTGTAGTTCATCCCTCAATGGATCAGTAGTTTGCTCGTTTTCATCCCAATTGTGTAAACATGGAGGCAATCATCCTTCCTTGTAATAGGATTGTAGTCTAACTCTATCCCTATCTATGTAATGGATGGTTTTCTTTTCTATTCATCTTTGTTTGTTTTATACTTCAGCCTTGTTCCACAACAAGGTCATTTCCTTAAGCTTTCATATTCTTTATTAACTCTACTATTTAGGAGCCATTTTATGTTAGCGAGGTTATCTATATAATCAATAACCAGAGGGACAGCCCCCTACTGAACTAAAAACAATATTGGGCGGTTGACTTATTGGTGAAGTGCAAAATCACCTTAACAATTACTGAACTTGGAATTTGCACCATGGATGTGAGTCTCTCTAGTGCATCAACGAATTCATTGTCTTTGTGTCATAAGTACGTGTATTCTAACCCGTCTATTTGAGATGCTATGGTTTTGTGGTTAGATTTATATGGAGAAAGACTTTGATTTCGCATTGTCCACCAGCTAGAAATCTGATTTCTGATGAGTGAGGAATCACCATATACCCTTAGCTTCTTAACTTTGAGTGCGATGGCGGCTTGGTGCCCTAGGATGCATGCCTCTAATTCTACTACGTTATTGGTGATGTCGAAGTCTAGAGTTATAGAAATTGGGGTGTGCTCTTCTTGTGGTGAGACTAAGAGTACTCCAACTCTGCACCCTTTTTGGTTAGAGGCACCATCAAAGTATAATGACCAACTTTCCCCTTTCGTCATCATTAGTTCCTCGTTTAGAGAGTCTGCTAAAGACTTTGAAATCACACTACCTTTTTTGCTTTTGTGGTAAGAACTTGAGATCAAACTCGGCGAGCATAACCATCAATCGTGACTTTCAGCCATTGACTGTTGTTACATTAGGGGATCCCCTTTGCATATAATGTGCACGGTATGTGTGAGCAACTAGTGGCGAAGTTTTCTAAATGCCCAAAATATAGCTATGGAAAGCTTTTCAATGGCGGAGAGGAAATTCTTACGTACTTAAGTAGTAGACTACGCTTTCCTTACCATAGATTTCTTATGCGAGCATGGCTCCGGCTGCGGTGTTTGTGACTGTAAGATAGAGCCGTAATGGATACCCTAGGCGGGAAGGAGGTAAAACTGGAGGATTAGTGAGATACTCATTGATTTTGTCACATTCTTGTTGACATTTATCATCTTATTCTTTCAACGTATTTTTCTTTAGCTTCTTGAAGAAAGGTTCACATATCAATGGGCGCTTAGCTATGAACCTGCCAATTTATTGAAGTCGACCTAAGAACCCACGACTCTCCTTCTCATTTTGTGGCGGCCTGAGGGACATGATGGCCATGATATTTGTAGGATCAATTTCGATGCCTCGGGAGCTTATGACATAACCTAAGAGCTTTTCTAAAGTGACTACAATTGCGCATTTTTGTTGATTAAGGCGCATATTTAATTGACAAAGTCTTTCAAAGAAATTCCTTAGTGCAAGGGTGTGTTCTCATCTCTGCCTTTTGATTTTATGATCATATCGTCTACATACACCTCCACTTCTTTGTGTATCACGTCCTAAAGTAGAGTAGTGGTAGCTCATTTGTAGGTGACGCTTGCATTTTTGAGACCAAAAGGCATCACTGTATACGGCGTATAGCAATACAACCCCTAAGGAGTGTTGAAGGTTGTCTTTTCCATTTCTTCCTCGTCCATTATCACTTGATTGTACCCTACATACCCATCCATGGATGAGAGCAAGGCATGATTTGTGGTGTTATAAAAAAGAACATCAATGTGTGGTAGAGGAAAGTCGTCTTTCGGATTTGCTTTGTATAAGTCACGAAAATCTACACACATGCGTGCTCGTCTGTCTTTCTTTGGTACAAAAACCACATTTGCTACCCTCTAGTTGAGACTAGTTCCCCCTTCTCATTCTCAACCATAGTCATCCCCTCTTTCTTAGGAACTACGTGGACCGAAGCCACCTATTTTGAATTTGTAATAGGGTAGATGACACCGACCCATCGAGGGATTGTACTTTCTTTGCCTATCAATAAAAGGTTTTTCTACCTCTTCTAAGTATATGTTATGCATGCACAAGATAGGGCTTATGACTTTCAAATCATCAATTGAGTACCCAATTGCCCTCTTGTGCTTGCATAACACATCAAGAAGGAGGGAGAGTTGTTTATCAACTAAGGAGGCAATAATGCATTGGGATCAGAACTAAGTGGAGGAAAGAGATTTCATCTCCACTTTTGGAGCTTTATTTTTCTTGTCCTTCAAGGATTCCATAGGCACTTCCCTAGTCAACTTGTCTTTCATGGCCTCCACCTCTTTGTTTTCAAGATCCTCTCCTTGATCCTCTATGATCTCTTCAAGGGAGGCAATCTCAGTGGAATACTCACCTACCTTTGTCTTGTTCAACAAAACATCTTCAAGAGAATTGTTAGTAGTTAATAAATTCTCATGCATTTCACGAATAATGTTGTCATTGGAGTCAATACGCAAACAATCATCATTAGCAAGATCTGAAGGATATTTCATTCACCTGTTGAGATCAAAATTAACCTTTTCTCGAACAATTTTGAAAGATATCCTTCCATTCTTGACATTAATAAATGCTTTGGCCGTAGCTGAGAAGGGCCAACTAGAATGATAGGTGTGTCCTCATCTTCCTCAATCTAATAAGTACTATAAAGTCAACCGAAATCAAGCGGTTTTTGATCCTCAAAGGCTCATCCTCAATTTTCCCTCTTGGAAACCTAACATACTGGTCGACGAGTTGCAAAGTGATTTTCACTTGGACCAACTCACCTAAATGCAATCTCTCATAGAAAGAAAAAGCCATAACACTCACACTAGCCCCCAAGTCACATAAGGTATTGTCTATGTGTAAATTATTGATTGAGCAAGGAATAGAAAAGTTACCTGAATCTTCACCTTTAGGAGGAATAGTCCTTTGAATAAGTGCATTACAATGCTCCACTTGTGTAACCGTCTCAATCACATCACATGACCTCTTTCCATTAAGAATCTCCTTGAGAAACTTAGAATAGGTGGGGATTTGTTGCATTACTTCTGTAAAGGGAATGGTCAAATGCACTTGCCTAAGAATTTCATGGAACATCCCAAATCAAGTTTGTACCTAGTCAACTTTTTGGGATAAGGGAGTTTAGGCTCCACCTCAATTATATAAGGTGCTTCTCTCTCTCTTTATCGTTGGTCTCACTCGCTTTTTCTTTTTCTCTTTCCTCACTAGGTCCACTTGGTTCCTCTCGTTTTCTTACCTCACTTTTTTATTTTAAAAATTCAGGCTCACTCTTTTCTTCTTCATAAAACCCCTCATTTTTTCCACTTCTAATCACAACGTCATGCATTTGTCTTGTTGGTTCAAGGCCTTGACTAGGAAGAATTGGTTGGAAAGATTGTCCATTGTAGGTTTGAGTGATTTGGAAAAGTTGGTTCTCAAGCATCTTTATATGGGTTTGTAGCTCTAAGGTTTCCGACTTGAGTGAGTCATACTTGAGGTCTTGACCCCATGGTGATATGGTGGGAGGAGTAGCAATGGGTTTGACATGATTAGGAGGTCGATTATTGAAAACCAAAAGGGGGTATTTGTTTGCAATTTGAGAATGTTGGGGGCCATTTTAAGCATTACCATGATCTCCAACATACCCTTGATAGCCATAATTGGGGTTTTGATCCCTATCGGTCTTCCATGATTTGAGTTTTGACTTTGGTTACCAAAATCTTGACCTAAGTCTTGGTTTTGATACCTAAAATTCCCTTAGGTAAGTGGTCTTTAATTTCCATAACCATAAGCACCAATATTATTAGGGTTATAATCATAACCCATGGGGTTGCCTTGGTTATAGAAACCAAATCCACTAGCTTGTGGGCCGGAATAGTTATTTGGGAAACTTCCCATACAACTAGATTTTGAATGAATTCATAATTAGGTCAAACTAAATTATTACCAACCCATTAAATAATTCGTTAGTAACATAGAAAATGCTATAATATAATCAAGTCCAAAGATAACCCGATTACAAATCGTTCAATTCATTCGTAAAGTTAACCTAGTTAATCCTATCCGCTTTGGGACCAAGTCAATTTTGGTCCACCCACTAATATCATGAGATTGGATTGGACTAAATGTTCTCGAAAAAGAAGCAGTTTGTTTGGCCTATCACTGAAATTGGCTCTAACTGAAAATTTTGGATTTTCGATCAAAATAACTCGTTGGATCCCGAAAAGAAATAAACTAAACCCGTTCATTTTAGCCAGTAACCATATCGTTAACTCGATTTGACACCCCTAAGTAAGATTATTATAACTTCTTCACTGTACTAGATTTTTTCAATAAAATATGCACAATAAGACTATAGAGATTCATTTGTACCACCTTGTAAATAGTAGCTGCTAATAATGGATTATATGATGTCATTAATTTTATTTACCTAACAAATAAATTTTTCAATCTTACAATATAATGTCATCACAGTGCATGATTTGAATTTTGCGGCACAATGCACGAGTAATTAAAATATTTTAGCAACATCACTTAATCATTCGGTCAAGGTCACACTTGAATTATAGCAATGCTTAAGATTCTTTTAAATAAAAAAATATTCATGTACTATGAAAATAGAATGGAGGAAAATATAAGGGGGTATGGAAAAAAAGTAACGGCCGGAAAAAATCCCAGAAATTTCACTGCAGAAACAGTAGCAAAAAACGAAGAATGTCGAATGTTGATAAAAGAAAGAAGAAAGGGAAAATAACATTAGGAAAAAAATGAGGAAAATTTAAGTGACACGAGGGTTCAGCAATGGCAAGTGAGCGACTTAACGAAGGTAAGTGACGGAGTAACCGAGTAAGTGAGGACTTAGGGTTGAGGGTTAAGGGTTGAGTGAATGAACAATGACGATGCAGTGATATTTCTCTAATTTCTCTCTCTATTTTGTAATTTAACAATATCATAAAAATATTTTTAAAAAGGAAACATAAAGAAAATATAACTGTTTGAAAAGTAAAATGATGTACAGTTGTAAAAAATCGAATAAAAAAACATTTTTATCCATTTAAAAAAAACACACAGCAGTAAAATTAAATCTTGCACTTTTTATCCTAAACGCACCGCCTCTGGTGCCTTAATGCCTCAGGCAAGAAAGCTTGAGCTTTCTTGGATCGTGTCGCTTAGGAAGTTAGAGACGATTTTCAATTGCCTAGTTGTACCTCATGCCTAGGCATGCTTTTTAAAACTAACTAGCTAGGTTAACTGAATTGCTTTTAACTTAAACGGAAGAACTTTGATGGAAAGTGATTCGTAACCTGAAGTTGACCTGAATTGAAAGTGTCCTAAACTGTTTTTAATCTGAAAAAATAATACCTTGAATTGAACTTTGACTGAACTGAAATTAGCCTGAACTTAATTTGACTTGTACCAAACCGTTAATACTATAAATAAACCTAAACTAAACTGTATTGTTACCAACCCATTAAATTAGGGAAAATTGGCCTCAACACTCTGAAATATTGCTTAGGTGTTCTCAGCACCATGAATTTCGTTTAGTTGCTAAAACACCATAAACTAATGTGTTGGGTGCAACACGTCTTATTTTTTCATTAAAAAAAAGGTGAATTTTTTCCTTAAAAATTCTAAATAACCAGAAAATGTTCAATTAACTTTTAATCTAAATTTTTATTTGTTTAAAACATCATTGTTTTACAGTGAAATAATGGTCAAAAAGTTGAGAAAAAGGTACACAACGCACCCAATACATTTGTTTGTGGTGTTTTAGCAATTACATGAAGTTCAGGGTGTTGGGCGCAGTCAAACAATAGTTTAGAGTGTTGAGACCAATTTTGTCGTTACATTATTCGTTCGTAACAAAGGAAAATGCAATAATATAATCAAGTTCGAAGATAACCTGATTTCAAATCGTTCAATTTGTTCGTATAATTAACCTAGTTAATCCTAACCGCTTTAGGATCGAACTAATTTCGGCCCACTCGCTAACATCATGAGACCAAATTGAACTGTAAATTCTTGAAAAAGAAGAAGCTTGTTTGGCATGTCACCAAAATTAGCTCGAACTTAACTAAACTGGATTGTCGATTAAAATAACTTGTTGGAGCCTGAATCGAACTAAACTTAACCCGTTTCTATTAGCCCAAATTATACCGTTAACCCGAATAGACACCCCTAATTAAGATTACAATAACTTCCACACTGTACTAGATTTTTTTAATTAATATATGCACAATAAGGCAATAGAGGTTTATTTCTACTACCTTATTTCTATAGTACCTGCTAAAGTGCTAATAATGTACTATATGGTGTCATTGATTTGATTTACCTAACAAATACATAATTTAATCTTGCAAAATAATGTCATCACATGACTTTAATCTTGCTGCACAATACACGAGTAATTAAAATATTTTAGCAGCATCACTTAATCAATTGGTCAAGGTCACACTTGGATTGTAGCAATGTTTAAGAGTGTTGTAAAAACAAAAGATTAATGTAATATAACAATATGAAGGAGGGGTGGCCAAAAGTAGCAGTAGAAGAAAAACCAAAAATTTCGTAGCAGAAATAGTAGCTAAAACTGGAGATTATCGAGTGTTGAGAAAAGAAACAATAAAAGGAAAATAACATTAGGTAAAAAAGGAGGAAAATTTAATTGACGTGAGGAGTCATCGGCGGTAAATGAGCAACTAAACGAAGGTATGTGACGGAGTAACCTAGTGAATGAGGACTGAGGGTTGAGGGTTTAGTGAATGAACAATGAAGTTTGTTCCTACACCTACCCAATCGCTAGGTACCACGTGGAATCTGGTGGGCCCCACCTGAGTATTTGGGAAGCATGTGGGCCCCACATACCCATGTAATAAGGGCACCCCAGAAGGGTACGTAGGTTCGTACAGTGGCAGCTAAAAGGTAAAGTTTGACATGATTATGACACGTGCTGTACTCTTGTCCCACATTGATTAAATGTTGTACTTCTTTGTTCCCACATTGGAGGAAAAGCCAAGTACATCCTCACCAAACCCTATAAAAGGGGAGTTGGTCAGCCCATTCCAGGTATCTAATTCTGAACCCACCAAGTATAGTCTAGTACAAGTATCTTGCTTGCTTGACCTTAAGTCTTAGAAGTCTCCTTGTTGACTTAAGCATCGGAGGGGCTTTCCTAGGTCAACCCCCCGTGCCAGTCACCTTTGCTTGTGTTGCAGGTTAGTAGGAGGAGACCAGTGTCCATTCAAAGGATGTGGACGCGGACACGTACGTGTCAGCTATCTTCCCCAATCATATTTTCTAATTCGTTCGTTTGTTGTTTCTTTGTAAGTTCCTTGAACAAGAACAGATTGGCGCCTTCGGAGTAGGGAACAGGAAGCCATGCTCAGTACACGTTATGGAGCTTGTGATGTTCAGCCTACGACTGGTCAACCAGGCAAGGAAGGAGGCCAGTCTAATCCCCAGGAGGGGGATACTGCCTTGTCAGCCACGCGAGACTCGGGCGCTGCGGCTGCGGGTGGCAGGACTAACCGTCCCTCGCCCATTCGTCACCCTCAGCCTAGCGACCCGGTCACCAGGCAAGAGCTCAATGCTCTATTGGAGAAGGTGAGTCTCCTCACTAAGTGGCTGGAGCAACCTCAGCAGCCGCCCTAGGCAGGAGCCACCCATCAGCCCATGTGCAGTCAGCCAGCGCGCATTCAAGGCCAGCGACCTCGGTCTCGGGGTCAGCCTGCCTCCCCAAAGAGGTACCCTCTTGGTCCTTTCTACTTTACTTCTCCTTCAAAGGGGAACTTGCGTCGGAGTATCCCCAGTGAAGTTCAGCCCGTTCCATCTAAGAGGAGAGAAGACGCCCCTCAAGCTAGTCACTCCAACCGGCCTCCTCTGGCAGATGCCCGCCTCATCATCGAGGAAAGAAGGCGGGACAGTATGGATGCCCGTACAATCATCAACAATTGCCAAAGCCAAGGCGAAGCAGCTGCAGCCCAGCCTCGGGCCTCCCCTCACCGAGGAGACTCGAGCCGACCCTCTGCCCGACCTCACCGATCCCAGCCTGAGTCTACCAGTCGGTCACATCGGCAACAACCATCCAGGTCTTACGGTCATGTATATAGTACTCGCTTTGAGTAAATTAGACAGTCCGGAGAGGGAACTCGGGCCCGACAGCCAATGTAGACCCTCATTCATCGAACCTCACTCAGTAGGGAGATCATGGATACCGAGGATCCAAAGAAAGTAAAGGTGCCAACGATTGAGACATTTGATGGAACGACTGACCCTGAAGATCACATGGCTACCTTCAAAACACAGATGGTCGTGCAACTGAATGCGAGGCGTCTTGGTGTCGGTTCTTTCCAACCACACTCAAAGGTATTGCCCTCACTTGGTTTAGTGAATTACCATATGGCTGTATTACCAACTTTACTGTATTAGAAGCTTTGTTTAAACAACAATTTATTGTTAGAAAACGCCACAAGAAAACTAGTTTGCATCTAATGAGTTAATTAAAACAAGGAAAAATTGAAGGACTGTCTAGTTACATTAAGCGATTCAATGTCGAATCTCTTGATTTGGGCATTTCGAATCTAGAAGAGAATGTTGCTTTCTCAGCCCTCGTGTCAAGCCTGAAACCTAGCTGGTTTAAACAGGACCTGGTCATCGAGGGCATTACCAAGTATTCGGAGGCTCTGACACTTGCCCTGAAGTACATCCAAGCCTCAGAAATAAACAATATGCATGACGATCAGCCCTTAGCCGATGGCAAGAGAAAGGCGGGTGATCGATAACAGGAATGACATCAATCATGCTCAGGGCAAGAAGCTGTTGAACCCTATGAATTTTGATGAATGTCACAACAAACCAACTAAGGCAAACTCATAAGTGTTTATCTGATATGTGTGTTAAGTATTGTGATTTCAGTTGTTTGATGATTCAAGATGTCTTACAAGAATGATGATAATCTTAGGAGAAGAAAGAAGTTCCCGGGTCTGTTGGATGCATTAAACTGAGCTCAAGGAAGAAGCTCATCTAAAAGGAAGACTCGAGTTCCTTGGCAGAATTTCCTTAAACAGTTTTCGAGATTTTTGGTACAATAGATCTAGGGTTTAGTAATTTAGGTTTATTGTATAACTTGGCAATATGGTATGAAATATAAGCTCAGAAGAAAAAGAAGAATATAATATAAGTTTGTGAATTAAATAATTAAAGGATATAATTAAGTGGTTTGTAAAGGGAAAATAAAACCTAGGTATCTTGTAAATATTTCATAAATAAAATCGTTTTACAAATCGTTAAGAATTATTTTCTGGTTTTTTATTTTCTTAAAAACTATATATTATATTATCTTTTGATTTAAATGTTTTAAGTGAAAAATCCTTATTCGGTTTTAAAYGAATAAATTAATCCTAGAAATAAGGAAGTAGTTGGAAACGTGTTTAAGATGGCTTGATTATCAAGCTAACTGATTGAGAGAAAATAGGAACCTCAACGGGAATAAACTGAAGAAGTGAGATCGTGTGTGTGTGTGTGGACTTGGTAGTCAAGTTCCACAAAGCATCACTCCTACAAAATAGGAGTTAGTGTGATGGTGGACTTACTGCTTGGCTTCCACGCTTACAAGCCTCACTCTATAAATACTCTCACTTAGTAATAATCAAAACACACTTCGAGCAAAGAAATATTAAGAGCCTTATTCTTCATACCAGTGCCAAGTCTTAGGTAAAATTGAGTTGTAAAAGTGCTTTGATCTGATGATTAGAGCAAGGGGTTGTGAGAGTAGTTCATAGCCGAGGGATTCATTGGAATAGAGATTTTGAGAGTGTGACCAACAGTGGGGTTGGTTGCAGGGGTTCAAGAAATCATTGAACTAAGAACGAGGGTCTTAGATTATAATTAGGTGTTTTAACCTATTATAATAAAGACGAAGTCCTGTGTTGCATCAGGCCACAGTTTTTCCTCTCTTGGCGTTTGTCTTAAGAGTTTTTGTGTTTGGAAAATCTCTGATCTCGTGTTTCTCTTGTTAAGTTTCTTTTAATTCCGCGAAGAGTAACTTAAGTTCCTCACATACAATTCACCCCCCCCCCCCCCTCTTGTATTTTTCAGTCGATCCAACAATCTCTATTATATAAGCCAAGGGGGGAGCAATGGTGTCCCCCCTATGAAATTACCTAGGTACCCTTAATGATTTGACTATTTTAAAAATATATATTAAAATTCAAACATAGCTATAAAACTTAATACTAAAAATGGAAATAATTGCTCACAAGATTAATGCATTTATTCTAAGAAAATAAATATGAAAATTATACCATTAAATTATTTTATCAATTAATACGCAATTAAGTACTCTTTATTACATGTAAACAAATAATATCAAGTTCAATCTATTCAAAAGACAAATAGTTGCTAAAACATATATGAACAAACCAAAGTATACATTAATGAAACTATACTATTATTRTACATAAAAATTCAAACAAATGAGGTARCGATTATTTTTTATTATCAAWTATTGGCTTGAAATCATAGCATTKAACTTCTTCAAAAATAATTTCATCCATATTAATTAAATACTAAAAGAAAAAGAAAATTTGGGTGGGAGACCTAAGTCACAAAGACACAAGCAAGGCAATGTATTGATGTAATTAGAAATTAATATGTTTAACATTTAATTTTTTACTTTTAGCAATTATGCAAAAAAAGAAAAAATTTATCGCATAAAAAATATTCAAGCACGCATCGCGTGCATCAAAGACTAGTATAAGTGAAGGGAAGCAATGATGTCCTTTGAAATTCCTCAACTACCCTTCAAACTTAAGAAAATTACATAATTTAATAATTGTATATGCATAAACTTACCAAATTAACTATTCAATCAATTATTTTTTTCAATATATTCAAATATATAAAAGATAATTAGATTGTCAATCAATGGTCAACAGAGGAATTGAAAAGAGGAAAGTTTTATCAATTAGCAGAAACTTAAATACAAATAATTTAGACTAATTAATACTTACCTTATTTAATTTATTCTCATAAATAAATCAACCAATTAATATATAGCATACTATAAAATTTCAAAATTTAACAATCAAATCACTTATCTCTAATTTAATTTAAAAGTGACATTTTTTTTGTCCGTAAAATGTCATTTTTTGAAATCTACATAAAATCAACTTAAATTACCCTGTAATATCGTTATTTATTAACATTGATGTTCATGTGTCAATTCAAATAATGAGTCAATCAAATTATTAATTAATTCATTTTTATTTGTGATTCAATCACAAAAAGAAACCATGATAATTAAACAAATACAACATTTTTTATAATTCCATGCACGCATCGCGTGTTTAAAAGGCTAGTTGGTATCAGAGCTAAGTTCCTCGTAGACAACAGGAAACCCTGAAGAGTGAACTGAATGTTTAGAGCTAGTTGGAAGAATGAATCAATGCGAGAAACTTGAAGAAGGATACTCTACTCAGAGACCTCCGATGTTCAATGTAAAATTCTATTCCTACTGAAAGAATAGAATGGAAATATTCATCAAGGCCGAGAACTACCAAGTATGGCGAGTCATAGAAGTTGGTGACTTTGAAATTACCAAGACGGTAAACAATGAGGTAGTTCCTAAACCTATGTCTGAATTTGATAAAGAAGATTTTGATAAACCTGAACTGAATGCCCTTGCGGTCAAAATCCTACATTGTGGTCTTGAACCCTATGAACACAATCGTGTCATGGGTTGCAAGAATGCAAAAGAAATATGGGATTTGTTAGAGATAACAAATGAAGTAAAGCGCTCTAAAATAAACTTACTGATGTCTAAATATGAGCGATTTGAAATGGAACCTAAAGAAACAATTCAAAATATGTTCACAAGGTTTAATAACATTACAAATGAATTAGTTTCTCTTGGCAATAATATTCCTTACTGAAACAGGTAGAAAGATCTTCGAAGTCTACCTCAAGATGAGAGATGGAGAGCAAAGTTAACTGCTCTCCAAGAAAACCAAGGACTTCACCAAGTTCAATATTGAGCAATTGGCTGGATCCTTATGAACCATAGAATTACATATTAGGTCCAGCACAAGTGTACTCAATAAGGAAAGAACTTGGCACTGAAAGCTGACGAGTCCGAGGAATCTAAGGTGGAAGAAGATGAAGCTGCCATGTCGTAAGAAGGTTCAAAAGAATGTTTAAATCTAACAAATTCTCTAAGAGCTTTGTCAAGAAAACAGGTGACCACTTGTCATCGATGTGGAGCTATTGATCATTGGGTAAAGCATTGCCCTCGAGTCCCGACAAAGAAAAAGCAAAGTCAAGACGGTTAACAAAGGGAACAAGGAACTTCAACAAATCAGATGTCAGAAAAGCAATGATTGCTGCATGGGGAGAGTAACATTGAAAATGATGAAGCAACACCTGAAACTGAGACAGCTCATCTATGTCTGATGGAAAAAAATGATGAATGAAACTCAGAAAAAAGAGGTATATCCCAATCACAAAACTACTTACATTTTCTAAACAAGACTTGGGTTGACTTAGTAATGGATATGATGAAAACTGGAGGTATGTTACTAAAAGTCTTAATCAATCTGAAAAAGCACTAAAAACATATAAAGACCATGTATCCTGGATAGAGAATCAAAAACCGATGTTCAAAATGAATTCTTTGAGTTGTTCGACAAGAAACTCTTTTGAAGGAACTTGTGGAAAAACTCAAATAGGAAAATATAATGCTTGGTATTGAAGTGGCTCAATATAAAATGATGAATGTTGACATAAGTGGTGCAATTTCCTCCTCTAACAATTTTATAAAAGAATTTAAGGAACTCAAGAACAATCTTGAGGAACTCAAACTTGAAAAAGCAAAAATTGAGAAGGAACTTGAGACTCGGAAAAATAGAGATCTAAGACAATATTATGTTCCTCAATGGATTGAAGATGCTCAAGTGAAAAGAACTGAAGGACTAGGTTATGTGCATACTAAGCACAAAGGAAAGAAGAAGAAATATGTAGATTTACCTAGTAACAAGGTTTGCACATTTTGTGGTAAAACTGGACACTATGTAGATAACTGCATAAGGAAGAAAAATGCCCATAAAAGTAATATAAAACAAGTATGCATTAAGAAAGCTGAAAAGGCTTCGACTTCCTCTTCAAAGGAACCCGAGGAAAACCGGGTTCCTCACACTAACCCTTAAGTTCTTTTGCAGGTCCTAGTGAGGGGGTACAACACATGGTACCTCGACAGTGGTTGTTCTAAGCATATGACAGGAGATGAATCAAAGTTTCTCTCACTAGAGGCCTATATTGGTGGAARTGTGACTTTCGGAGACAACAAGAAAGGTGAAATCCTAGCCAAAGGTAAAGTTGGTAAGTCCAGCTCTCACTGTATTGATAATGTATTTTTAGTCGAGGGTCTTAAACATAATCTACTAAGTATATCACAATTTTGTGACAAAGGTAACACAGTAAAATTTACCACCGAAAATTGTCACATCATCAACAACCACATTGGGTTAATCATTCTTGAAGGAAACAGGAGAGGGAACACCTATATAGTGGATCTCAACACTGTTCCAACACTGGCCGTCCACAACGCCTCCAAAACGAAGGTGATTGGGTTTTCGTGAGTTTTATTTTCCTCATTTTTAACTTTTGATGTCATTTTTTAAAAAAATTTGATTTCGTTTTTAGTTAGATCTTGGGTTTTTGATTTCTTGTTTTTTATTTTTTATTTCGTTCCTTTTAACTTTTGATTTCGGTTTCGATTTCGGTTTCTTTGATGTTTGATTTGTATTTTTTTAATTTTTGATTTGTTTTCCTATTGATTTTCTGATTTTGTTTTGGTTATTTCTTTGAATTTTCGAGTTGTTGCAAATTGGGCGACAACATACTTCCCTAACAACATTGATTTTCTGGTCTTATTTTGGACAAATTTCAGGTATGATATGATGGTTTGTGTTAGTAAGCTACCAATTCGGATCTGTTTTACGTTTGTGATTAAGCAACCTTTCATTTTTTTAGGGTTTTTGTATGTGTTAATTTTGGTGATATTGGCTGATTTTAACAACACATTGGTAGAATTTCAAGTACTATATATGACTTATATGTTTATTTTTATTAGATTTATTATATATATTATAATTTTTGGGGTTTTAATGTAGTTGGACATAGGGAGTTAAGCTTCAGTTTTATTTTAATGTTGTTTAACTACATTTCAATTGAATGTCAAGAACTTGGATTTTGATATGTATTTTGAATCTTTTATTCATGTGGAGTTGAGCTTTAGTTTTATTTTGAAATGTCAAGGCTGTGTTTGTAGGACTATTTTGATGCGTTTTAGCATTTGTAATTTAGGGGATAAGCAAGGSTAATTAATTGCAGTATTATAGAGATTAAATGGGTTACAGTATCAAGGTTGTTATGGTTGTTTTGTTGTTTTAACCTAAATAGGCACTTATATCCCATTTCCTCAATTAAATTCGCCCCAAAACTTTCCAAACTCAACACAAATCACTGCAATTCAACCAAAACAAGGCCAAATCAAACGAGGGTAATTCAAGCTGCAATGATTTTGCCTCAAAATCCAGTGATGAGTGATATTTGCGTCTTTCTCGTTTCAACTGCTGTGGCTCGTTCTACACTTGCTGTTTGGGAGCTCACTACTAAATTTCAAGTCTTTGACTTGGTAATTATGAATACCCTTTTGTCAATCTTGTACATTTTGAGCTAATGCCTGCTAAATGTGTGGCTGATTACATGTCTTTTTTGTGAAAATTTGGCTAATCATGGTATATAATTTCTAGGTATTTGACTTTTATTGTTAGATTTTGTTTTTGCTATTTTAGTTTTTTGGTAGTTGGGAAGCAAATACTGAAAAAGGTGCAGTTTTATACAATTTGACACTATTCGTGCCAAATTTGATGATTACATAGTACATTATATGGATGACTGTTAGGAAATAGTTTTATGATTACATTCGTGGATCTGACATTGACATATTCGGTAATAATTGTTAAAGTGTTAGCTTCTTATATCTGAAGGGCCTACGATGAGTTCTTTTTTTGTGATCCAAAGAAGAGAAGGTTTATGGGACTTGTGTTTCTTCAACTTTACTTAAAAACTAGGTTGTATGACTAATGGGGTTGTTACATCGATAAACAGTCGAAAATATTCACCGATTTAGGCTAGTTTGGATTAAGATCAATTAAACATCTGTATATAGGTTAGAATCTGTTGAATGGCATTGCTGCTATGTTTTCCATTGTAGAATAGATTTTGTTTTGATGTTAGTTTTGAAGCTACTATGAGTTAAATAGCACAACATAAACCCAGTCATTGCTCGTGCGACTTGTATATGATAAAGTAAAAAATTTCTTTTTAAAATTAAAATAACGCTTTTTTTCTTTTCTTTTACTCCGTATTTCCTTCTCTGATTCGACTCACTCACACTCACACTCACCCTCACCCTCACTCGATCTACTCCTCTCAAACCCCCAATTCCCAAAACCCTAAAACGTCACCGGCGACATTTCTTCCCCTTCTCCGGTGACATCCTCTCTCTCATTCTTCCTTCCCTCTCTCTCCTCCATTTCTTATTCTCTCTCCTCTCAAATCATCTCTCATCTTCTACTCTTGTTCACCTCTCTCTCCTTATTTTTTCCCCTTGCTCCCTCGTCGCTGCTCACGCCTATCTCCCTTCTCCCGTCGCTGCTCGCGCCTCCCTTGCAATCGTCATCGTCGCTAAGGTACGCTGCCTTCTTATATTTGTGTTTTCTTGTAATTAAAGCTGATTTTTTGGGTTTTTTTCTTTAAAACCACATTCGAATAGATCTAAGGTTTTTAGAACTATAAATTTGGGTTTTTGTTTGTGTTTTACTGTTTATTTGTACTCGATTAGATCTAGCCATTGAATTAGGGTTTATTTGTACTCGTTTAGATCTAGTGATTGAATTAGGGATTGTTGGTTTTCTTTTTCTTGTTTTTTTGGGTGTTTGATTACTCTGCAATTATAGAATTCTGAAGAAGAATAGAAAAAAGGTATTGTAATAAGAGTTTATGAATTTGAATTTATGCTGAATTATGAACGAATTATGAATGAATTTATGCTGAATTATGAACGAATTGGGGCTCGATTTTTGTGTTCATTTTCGATCTAATTGAAGCTATAAAATTGTGTTTTTGAATTTCTATTGAATTTGGGGAATAATATATGTCTGAATTTGGGGATTAATTTGTCAGGAGTAGCTTGATATTCTGTTGACTCGAGGTTCGTTTGCTTTCAGAAAATGACGACGACGGCGATGAAGAGATTGGGAATGACGTGTCAGGAGTATATCAGTTAGGTCTCGAATTTCATCTCTTTTGCTTGCTATGTTTGCTACTATGGTTGAAGCTATAAAATTGTGTTTTTGAATTTCTATTGAATTTGGGGAATAATATATGTCTGAATTTGGGGATTAATTTGTCAGGAGTAGCTTGATATTCTGTTGACTCGAGGTTCGTTTGCTTTCAGAAAATGACGACGACAGCGATGAAGAGATTGGGAATGACATGTCAGGAGTATATCAGTTAGGTCTCGAATTTCATCTCTGTTGCTTGCTATGTTTGCTACTATGGCTACGATTTACATTGCTGGAAGGTAATTGATCTTATTCAGTTGTGTTTATGGATTTGCAGTGATCAATAATGTGTTTAATTTTGTTTGAATCTTTTGTGGTTCGTGACATGATTGTTGTATGATTTGATCTTTTGTTTTGGTAGATTGTGGCAAGATGCGGAGAATCGAGTTTATCTCATGAATGAGCTTGATAAGAGGACTGGTTAGGTATGTTCCGATTTTGTTTCATTTACCGAAAATATCTTGTTTTCTTGTTCAAGATTACTTGTTAATTGCTTATTGAAGGTTGTGTTGTTGTTCTGTGAATGTATTATTGTTCATTTGTGTGTACATTTTGAGTTTCATCAGTTCAGTTTATATTCGAAGAGTTTTGATAGAGTGATAGAGAGAGAAGACTGAGTAAAAAGATTAAAAAAATACAGTAGCATAGGTAGTAGTAGTAGTAGCAGCAGTAGTAGGGTTGAAGACTTGAAGTTACTGCAAAGAGAGTAGACTCGTAGCAGTGTTAATATTTTTGGAGCTTACTCTCTCCCTCTCTATCTATCTACTTCTCTCTGTTTCGGTGCACATGAGAGAGAAACACAGCAACGGTGTATGTGTTAATTGTTGATGATGTTGGTTAGAAATTAGGGAAATTAAATTATTCATTTATTATAGTAATATAATTAAATGCAGGGTAATATTGGATATTGAATTCTGATGACTCACCTAAGTATATCATTTTGTTGCTATTTGTTGTGTGTAAGTAGGTACCGTATTATTAAGAAACGCGGGAGATTCAACAAATGTTGTTATTTGGCTTTGGTCATTGCATGAACTCTTCTTACTTTAAACCCGACTGCTATTGTTATCCTCTCACTTCCCTACCGTTCTTCTCAATCTTTACATGAAGTAGTGGTTCCTTTCTGTTTAACCCCCCTCTGTTTGCATTAAATATTGCACCAAACACAAATACATTCGAGTGAAAAATGCTGAGGTTTTGGCACTTGCCAGGTGATCGAGGGGTCCCCAACAGAATCTGCAGGAGTATTTACGGGTGACTTTGTTACTCATTGTGATGGAATTCCTGTTAGCTCTCCTCTTGAGGTAATTACCACTTTCTTTTTATCAAGTATATTCAATGGAGGACCAAAAAATTGTTTACTTTCAACATTTTATTTCATTCCGGAACATTTCAACAAAAGAGGTCCTATAGATGTTTAGCTGCCTAGCAATTAGCAGAGGAATTAAAGTCAAAATTGCAGTTTGATTGTTCTTCATGAATCAATATGTTGATAACTACTTTATTTATTATGCGCTTGGTTTCAGTTTGGCAGAATTCTGTTCGATAAAGCGGAGAACTGCATGGAGCTAAATCCTGATGGAGCAAGTGATCCTGCGCAGAAGAGAAGGGTAATTTCTGTTGAGGTCAATTTGAATTACTGATTTCTGATATTGTTTGTGTTATACTCACGTATGAATCATGTGACATGATCTGCTTTGCTGCTTAGATTGTTTGTGAATTGTGATGTGTTTCTAGTATTAAACGGAGTAGTTATATTAAGTTAAGGAGTGTTTCATAAGAGCCTTGTGTAGTTGTGTTTGCCTGTTTGGCAATGCATGCTGTGGATTATGGTGACACATGTGATGTCCTTTACTGTTCAACTCCATCAATTCAATTTCTCAAGCAATAATTCCACACCACCAATACTATATAGTCTATATTTTTATGCTTTTCTTCTCTGTTTATGTTTATTTATTTATACTTTTATAGTAGTAGGCTAGTAGCTTATTTAAAAAAAACAATATAGTAATTCTCCTTTCTTCCATTTATGATACTTGAGTGGTTCTGGATATCCTATGTAAGTGTTAAAGTCTTGGACTAATATGCGAATTTTTTTTTTTTTTTTTGTTGTAAATGTATCTTCTTTTTGGTTTTGAAACCTGCAGTCACCCATATTGATCTCAAGAAACGTAGTCGATTTCAGTTTGGTGTTTAGGGGTTTGTCATTCAGGTGGGTGTTAGCCCGTTTTTCAGGGTTCTGGCAGTAACTCATTGCGATTACTTGCGATTGTTGATTTTGCCGACTTTTGGTAAACTTTTGCTCACCTTGAAATTACTCTCTATTACCCAGATTGTTTTTTATGATTACAGATCTGAGCCTCCTCCTTCAACCCCCTCAACCCCCCTCCCCCCTTTTTTTTTTGAAGCTAGCAATTTTTAACCAAATGATTTTTTAATGTTAATTAATTTGTGGAGCATTCTTACATAGTTTGGGAAAACATCAAGGTTAATCGAAGGTCTTATTTATTTTTTTTCTTGCCCGAATTTAGAGTCTATATATAACGTTTTTGACTGTAAAAAATATTTAGTTTTGGAAGAGTACTAACTCTCCATATTGCAGTCTATGCCACCTACAGTTTGGTATCGACTTGTAGCCGGTCTGACTGTCAAATATATTTCTATATATGCATGCAATTGACTAAATCCAACTACCTGATATCTGAAGTTGCCTCTCTTTCCTGTGGTTTGATTGCAGGATCTAATTGGCCTTGCACTCTCAACCCTTTTACTGGCAGATTTCAGCTTAGGAGTGCTGACATTGATTTAGCTATATTCTTCACTCTTGGACATTGATTCAGCTTAGTAGTGCTGAATGATTGGTGTACTTTACCACTAATTTATTATCACTCCTAATGTAAAATTAACAACTAATTTATTGTGATTTTTGAATGACAAAAAATTTGGGAACGGAACCAGGCAGTGGATGCACTGCTGTATTCTTTTTTTTTGTTCCTCCTATGAAATTACCGACCGACTAGCGGTCAATAAAGATATTTTTTTTGGCGCAAATTGAATTTACCGACTGAAATTCGGTCGGTAATGGAGAATTTTTAAATTAAAAAAATAATATGGGGTGATTATCGACCGATAGGTCGGTCGGTATACCGACCGATTTTCAAATCGGTCGGTAATCACTCCATTGTCCCTCCATTTTTTGGAGGAAAAATTGGATTACCGACCGAAAAATCAGTCGGTAACCTAATTTTTCCCTCTAAAAAATGGTCGGATGTTATCGGTCGATGATCGGTTGGTAATCGGTCGGTAATTTTTGGATTACCGACGACTGTGATTCCGACACCGCTTACCGACCGATTTTCGGTCGGTAAGCGTGGTCGGCCGAAGCCAATTTTCTTGTTGTGTATGAGCCATAAGTTTTTCTACTCCTAGGTCCCCACAACAAAATGGAGTTGTGGAGAGGAAAAACAGAACCTTGGAGGACATGGCTAGAACTATGTTAATAGCCAGTGGTCTTGCCAGGAACTTTTGGGCAGAAACAGTCAACACTGCCTGCTACATCATCAATAGAGTTTTGCTTAGACCAATGGTCAAGAAAACACCATATGAACTATTGAAGGGTAGAAAACCTAACATATCTCACTTTAGAACTTTTGGATGCAGGTGCTTTGTTCATAACAATGGTAAYAGAAACTTGGGTAAGTTTGATGATCGAAGTGAAGAAGTTGTGTTACTTGGATATTCAAATCACAACAAGGCATACAGAGTGTATAATAAAAACTCTATATGTGTTGAAGAAAGCATTCATGTTATATTTGATGAAACTAACATACATTTTGATGCTCATGAATTAGAAAATGATGATTTTGAAATAGGCCTTATAAGAAAGGAAGATCCAGATGAAGAACTTAGCAATCGTTCCATAGAAACTCCAGATGTTAGGGTAAAGGAACGACCTGTCAATACAGAAGTTCCTCAAACCAACGCAGAAGGAGAAAATATTATGGAACATGCTGAGGAAGTGGAAGAAACAGAAGGAACTCGAGCTAAGACCCCTCAAGTCGGAGTTTTTGTATTGGATTTCCAGCCTAAACCCTGGAAACACTAGAAGTCACATTCTACTGATCTCATTATCAGTGATATAAACAAAGGAACTCAGACTCGAGCTCAGCTGAGAAACTTCTGTGCCTTTCATGCATTCTGTCCATTGTTGAACCAAAGAATCATGAAGAAGCCCTAAAAGATGCTGACTGGATAAAGGCCATGCAGGAAGAACTCAATACATCAACAAAAGTACATCAAGGAACTTTTGAAGAAATACAAATTCGATCAAGTCAAGGTAAATCACACTCCAATGGGAGTAGGAACAAGATTGGATGAAGATCCTCAAGGTATTTCTGTAGATCAGAAAAGTTATAGAGGTATGATTAGTTCCCTTCTCTATTTAACGGCAAGTAGACCTGACATTTCTTTCAATGTAGGTGTGTGTGCAAGATTTCAATCAAATCCTAAAGAATCACACCTCTTAGCAGTTAAAAGAA
>SNQN01000724.1:3311-23993 GCA_008642245.1 Bassia scoparia
TTTTTTTTCAAATGTATGCTGTAGTTGGAGCAAGCTGTGTTCTTGGGTCATTACATTTCTGGGGAACATGTTTCTGTGGAACCTGCAAAGGTTAAGGAGGTTAGTGAGTGGCCCATGCCTAAGAAGGTGACTGTTGTCTGATGTTTGATGTTTTATGTATTCTAGGTTACCTGAGTACTTTACGAGGTTTGTTGAGGACTTCTCAAAACTAGCAAGACCTATGACCAATGTGAAAAAAAAGGGAGACCAAATTAGAGTGGAATAAATTGTGAGAATCAACTTTCAAATCCCTTAAAAATCGGTTGACAACCGACCCGGTGCTAGCATTGCCCGTTTGACATGAAAAATTTGCGGTGTATACTTAGGCATCAACAAAGCTTAGCTGTGTTATGCGACAGAATAGAAAGGTGATATGAGGAGTTGAATGCTATGTCAATTGCGCCATACACACTTGATGTAATTAGAGAACAACGAAGAATTGCGGAATTTTTGTAGAGGATTAAGGAACAAGTACGAAATTGAGGAATTGTGCTAAAAGTGAATTTACAAGTTCTGAGGATGGAAGTCTGATATTTAAGGGCATGTAATGTGTTCATAAATATTGTGGTGATTTGAGACAAAAGACTCCGGAGGAGGTAACTTGAACAAAAATTAGAGGGATTATATGAGTGGCCGAACATGAAAAGAGAGATGGCTGAGTTCGTTTCCAAAAGGTTAACCTGCAGGAACCTAGTGGAAGTGGGATTCAATATTACTAGACTTGTTTAGAGGTTTACAATGATAGAATTTGGGTCATTCTTGGTTTACTTAATAGGTCGGCAATACTGTAGCAACAAAGGAAACTTGAAAGACGTATCYTGAGTTTTGTTGGTTGAGTTTTTGTTGTTGAGGTGAGTTACAAGGACGTAACTCTTTTCTTTTAAGGGGATAGAATGCGATAGAATTTCGCGCTTTTTCCCTGTTTGGTTTAATATTTGCTTCAATTTTGGCCTGTTTTGTGCCTGTTTTGTCAAGTATTACTTCAAGTTGCTTGACTTTGGCCTAGTAGCTATGATTTTGTTTAGTACACATACTATAAAGTGTGTGAAATTGTGTCAAGTGTGGTCACTGGAGAATCATTTCAGTGATACAAGTAATTTACAGCAATTCAAATACCTTTTTCTAGTGAAATCCTCGAGAGATTRTGGATTTTGGGACAAGTTTCGGGGACAAAACTTCTTTTAAGGGGGGTAGATTGTAATCCCCCGTAATTTTCGGATATTCATAATTATATTTTCCGTAATTTTCGAATATTTATAATTATATTTTCCGTAATTTTCGGATATTTATAATTATATTTTCTTATAAATATAAAACAATTATTTTATAAAACAATGCGATTTGTTTAAATTCTATTTAAATTTTATTATCTTCGCTTAAGATATATTTTATAATATCTATTTTTACATGGTTTATTTTATTTTATCCAAAACAAAAAAAAAGATATTTAGAAGATTAATCTAGCCAAAAACCTAGATTACTAAAAGGGTTTTATTTCCCCTAATCACATCATTCCTTCATTCCTTCAGTTTTCAAAAAAAAAAACAAAAAAAAAGAGAGAAACAGATCGTGAGAGAGAGAGCAGAACCGAAGGCTGTTGAGCCTGCTCATGTGCGTTGTTGCTGCCTCCTTCACTGCCACCTCAGGCCGTCGCCCTTGCTGGACCGCCACCTCAGGCCGTCGCACCACCAGCCGATCCTCTCTCCCCCTTCTCCTCTTGCTTTTCTTCTTCCTTTCCCATGTTTAATTCATGTTTTAATTGTATTTTAATTGTGAAGCTTTAACAAATTCTTCATACTGATTGATTGCGCGCTATACACAACACATATCTATCTCAGAGAATTTATTGATATTATTACAGTTTGTGTTAATAAATTTTAATTAAAAACAGAAAATAATTCTCAGATTTATTAAGGTTAAAATTTAGGAGTTTTTCAACGTTTTGATTAATCTGTCAGATTTAGTATTGCAAGTTTTAAATTATTTTTTCTGTTTTCAATAAATTTACAAAATTTGGTCGGGTAATTGTTCTCCTAATATGCAATTTTCGTAAACATTTTAAGAATTTTCACAAGGCACTGTTTATCTTTAACATAAAGATTCGTTTTCGAACATCGCAGTTTTTTAGAGTTCAGGTTGGTTTTTTGATTTTTCTTTATTTTTTTTCAATAATTTAAGGTCTTAGCATTACTTAGAAAAAGTCGCTCACACTCCGTCATCCACTACATGTAAACACACTCTCTCAGGTTGGTAAGCAGGGCATACGTACGCCACTTATGACACACAGGACACAGTTCGTACTTACTGCACTTAATTTATATACACATTCCTGCCTTAGGTATGTGTACTGACTCAGACATATATTTGACATGTAATAGAACGTTATATAAATATTAATAATAACATCACGGTGCGTTATCAGTTCAATTTTTGTCAGAGATAGATATATATGATATTATACACTCTGTGTAAACTTTTCAGAATTTTCCAAGCAGATTTACGATTTTAATAAATTCGTTTTCGAATGGACTATTTTTCGTAAATCTGATTCGGTTTTTGATTTTTAGTTATTTTTCTGTTCATCTATAATTTACGAAAAATTTGTGTGAATATTCTTTATACAATTATACACTCTGTATAAAAGTTTCATAAATTTTCGTATAGTTTTAGTATTTTAATAAATTATTACATCAGATTGACAATTTTCGATTACAAAATATGTTTTGTTATTCAAATTAATTAAAAATATTTGGCACGAAAATACAAGTTAATTATGATATTTTCAGAGTTATTAAACTTATTTTGTTCAGTGTTGAAGTTAATCTTTAAAACATGTTCGAGGTTGATTTTTTAAAAGTTTTATGGGGTTTCAAGGGAATATGTATTGCTGTAATTTTGTGTTAGTAATCAATAATAATCGATTTCTATTTGGTTGTAAGAGGAAATTCTCCTTGAGTTATTGTTCAAGTGAAAAACACATAGCTGGATTGTTTTCTTTTCAAGGTACGTACTACTTGCGGAATCTTGATCTTAAAGTTGTTTGAGGATGTTTGATAACTTAGAAGCATGAGTAGAAAACGTCCATAGAATTATTTGGTAGTCACGAGTGAATTATTTTATTTGTGTCTTGGTCTATATTTGTGGAGATCGAGGAATATTGTGGAATTGATTATTCATGAGTTTTGAATATGGAGGTTGACAACTAGTCAATTGTTTTAATTAATTATTTTGGTCTATTGAGGAATTAGGTGGAGTCAAGTGTAACTTGTTCCATGAGGTAATTGATAATACAAGGATGAATTAAGTGGGGTCAAGTTTAACTTACTCCATGAGATGATTTATTACTCGTTCATGACATGGTGTATGAATTGAGTAAAGAGAAGTGTTCAAGTCTTAATGACGAGGTTAGTTGACTTGTCCAACAAGTTTATTAATTAAAGTAATGTTTTGTGTTAAAAAGAATTTCAATGTGATTTGTGGTTTTGTTTTGTGAGTCATATAAACTTATYAATAATTAAGAGCTAAATATAACACGAATGAGCAATAAAACTCTGGACTTGTGCACGTCTAGAGTATTGACAATTCAGGGGTTGGGGTTGCGACTATATTCGCTTCCTTCCGAGAGCCGTTTGATCAACGCGTCTCTCTTCACTATTTTATAACGGATTTTATCCAAATTGGGGTTAGTTTGAGATCTTATCTAACTATGGTGATGAAGTCACGCCCGTTCGCCATCTGTTTACTGGTTTTTGATGCCTTTCGACAGGGAGGCATGGGTTCTGTGGCAACTTGTGTCTGATGACACTTGATGTCTGGTTGATGTTCCTAAATTGTGAACATGGGTTTTGGACAGCCTTATYTGTTGCTCATATCTTAACAAATGTAATAAAATGTATTGAGTCTTATATTGGAGTCGAGTAAGTCGTTTTGCAAGTACAATCTAGTTAATAGAAGAAGTTGAGGATTTTGGGATTGTGTTGTATTGGAGCAGCTATATGTAATATGTAATTGATGGTTTTGGTCCGAGTTTGGGATCAGTTGTATATGTATAATGTTGTTAAGTGGTTATGAACACCACAATTGGGGTTCTTTTGTTTTTAAACATGTGTCATAACTCGGTATGTCCAGTTTTTAGGGGAGATGTTGTCCGTTTGTTTTCTCGTCTTCGTATGATGTATGTACTCAGCTTTGCTGATTGCGTGTTTTTGTGTTTTGTGGGTTGTCCACATTTTCTTCCTTTGGTGGACTTGTGATGATCCTTATTTCACTTGGAAATTATGGGCAGCAGACGGTTTACAGGATTTGCAACCAGGTGACTAGCCTTGGATGGTTGGGATGAGTGGAGAGCCGACCGTAATTAAATGATTTGTTCATGCATCGTGAACCTTACAGAACGATTTTATATATCGAGTTATTACGTTTGAAAAGCGATTTACCGTTATTTGCGAACAAGGGCCTTGATGGTTCCAACTTGTCAAATGAATTTTAATATTTCAGATTTTAACACTTTGGTTTGAASTATTTTATATCCTTGAATTCCGCTGCAAAATATTATTTAGCCTAAACGTTTTAACACGTGGCARTGGCATGCCAATAGTTCTCCGTATTTTCGGCTTAATATTCACAGGTAATGTGGAGAATTATTGGGGTGTTACATGGTTCTCTTCCCAAATCTAGTTTTCGGCTTTCCTACGTGCGGTGGTCTTAATGCGAGGCATCCTGTCATGAACAGACAGAGTGTCTAGGATGGGAGGAGGGTCTACTAAGTGCTAGAACAAAAAACTAAGGATAGATGAGTATGCAGTTAAAATTGAGTTAGGCAAAGTTGGASTAGGCTCTTCCAAGCCCCCAACTCTATTATTATTGGGCGAAGAGTTCGTAGAACTTGCGTCATTCATTATTACTTTGCTAAAAAAAAGAATAAAGAATAAGTGCGAAAAAAGGAAAGGTACGAACAGTACCTGAAGTGCGAAGACAACTAAGACGTCTACGAAGATCTGAAAAACTACGAAGATGCGAAGCCTGAAAGTCGCGAACTGCGAAGCTAGGTCGTCGTCGAACTTCGAAATGTGCGAAGAGTAGAGAGAGAAGTGCGAAGAGAGCTTGAATTTTAAGACAGAAGTCAGAGCTAAAAAGTTCTTCTCTCTTCGCTTCAAGGGGTATTTATACCCCAGTCCTGATGCTTCCTCTCCCCCTTGAATTTCGAATTTGAGATGGAAAGGGAAAATGGGCGGGAAGGAGTTTTGACCACCTGCACTTGCTACCTGGCGAACTGGGATTTTGGGCGATTGAAATTTTGGCCAGGCCATTTTCCACCCACGAGGGCACTCTTCCCAAGGCAAAAAAAATATATATGATTTTGATTTACGATTTGTTTACGAAGTGTAATTAATGTAAATATCATGATCAAACACCCTATAAATCCAATGATTTAGAGGGTCTTTGAGGGGCAAATGATGTGACATGGAAAACCCTTGTCCACATGTCCTTCGAATATCGGATCAAAGCGATCTACGTGGCAAGCGCTACTGATTTAAGTAATCTGGACCGAAACAGGACAGAGACCCGATGATCCTACACTAAAACAGTAGTAAGGAACACGAGGAGATATGGATGGTTGACAAGTGTCACACATCCAATGGTTGTCTTGGTTTTTGAGGGATTGCCTATAAATACCCCGAAAAACCTCATTTATGGCACACCTTAGAAGTCATATATTACTCCTAACTTCCAACCAACTTGAGAGCATCTCTCACTACTTTCTCTCACTAGCCTAGCCCTTTTATTCCCTTAAATCCGTACTTACTTAAGCATGGGAGGGGAGATAATTCGAATATGATTATCACCTTTGTGCAGGTGCCAGGCCACTTTGGAGTTGCTAGGAGCAAGAAAATCTTCAACGTTGACTAGGGCTAGGTCTCACCTTGACTTGGCCAGGAGGAAGGCAAGTGCTAAGGATTGTACGTTTGTCCAAGGAACGTCAACTCTCCCAAAGCCTCCACCCCTCTCTCAACCTAGAAATTAGGGAAATATTGTWACCAAACCGCGTTTTACTTGCTACAACAACTACTATTAACACAACAACAACAACAATAATCATACTAATAATAATTATTATGATGATAATGATAATAATAATGAATACCACTAATCCCAACTACTCCGTACCAAGTTATATCATTAATGGATATTTAAATATTTAATATATAACACTTTTATAAAAATGTTGTGATATGTTTTAATTTATAACCATATATTTTAAAGCCTTATAAATAATAATATCAACAAGACAACGCTTTAAAGTAAGGAAATTTAATAAAAATAATCAGATCCTTTCATTGTTTTTCAAAACTAATCTCACTTTTCAATAACTGAAGTGTAATCTCATCTTCACCCTGTATTCCGGAATTGGTCCTTAACGTGTCGTAGCTTCTACGGAACCTCGTAAAACTATGTCATTAAATTGTTTTATTAAAATGAATCTTTAGGATTGATTAACAATCTTATTAAATAAATGGATCGTATTAGTTTAAAGTGAAATGGTTAAATGGACACGTATGGGCGGGGAGCAGGAATTGAGAAGGTAAAGTGGGTTGTAGTGTAGTGGCACTCTCCCCCGTCTCCCAGGGCCGTGCCCCGGGGTCGAATCTCACCCCCGACGTTTCGTTGGGGATTTATCCCNTGGCATGCCAATAGTTCTCCGTATTTTCGGCTTAATATTCACAGGTAATGTGGAGAATTATTGGGGTGTTACATGGTTCTCTTCCCAAATCTAGTTTTCGGCTTTCCTACGTGCGGTGGTCTTAATGCGAGGCATCCTGTCATGAACAGACAGAGTGTCTAGGATGGGAGGAGGGTCTACTAAGTGCTAGAACAAAAAACTAAGGATAGATGAGTATGCAGTTAAAATTGAGTTAGGCAAAGTTGGASTAGGCTCTTCCAAGCCCCCAACTCTATTATTATTGGGCGAAGAGTTCGTAGAACTTGCGTCATTCATTATTACTTTGCTAAAAAAAAGAATAAAGAATAAGTGCGAAAAAAGGAAAGGTACGAACAGTACCTGAAGTGCGAAGACAACTAAGACGTCTACGAAGATCTGAAAAACTACGAAGATGCGAAGCCTGAAAGTCGCGAACTGCGAAGCTAGGTCGTCGTCGAACTTCGAAATGTGCGAAGAGTAGAGAGAGAAGTGCGAAGAGAGCTTGAATTTTAAGACAGAAGTCAGAGCTAAAAAGTTCTTCTCTCTTCGCTTCAAGGGGTATTTATACCCCAGTCCTGATGCTTCCTCTCCCCCTTGAATTTCGAATTTGAGATGGAAAGGGAAAATGGGCGGGAAGGAGTTTTGACCACCTGCACTTGCTACCTGGCGAACTGGGATTTTGGGCGATTGAAATTTTGGCCAGGCCATTTTCCACCCACGAGGGCACTCTTCCCAAGGCAAAAAAAATATATATGATTTTGATTTACGATTTGTTTACGAAGTGTAATTAATGTAAATATCATGATCAAACACCCTATAAATCCAATGATTTAGAGGGTCTTTGAGGGGCAAATGATGTGACATGGAAAACCCTTGTCCACATGTCCTTCGAATATCGGATCAAAGCGATCTACGTGGCAAGCGCTACTGATTTAAGTAATCTGGACCGAAACAGGACAGAGACCCGATGATCCTACACTAAAACAGTAGTAAGGAACACGAGGAGATATGGATGGTTGACAAGTGTCACACATCCAATGGTTGTCTTGGTTTTTGAGGGATTGCCTATAAATACCCCGAAAAACCTCATTTATGGCACACCTTAGAAGTCATATATTACTCCTAACTTCCAACCAACTTGAGAGCATCTCTCACTACTTTCTCTCACTAGCCTAGCCCTTTTATTCCCTTAAATCCGTACTTACTTAAGCATGGGAGGGGAGATAATTCGAATATGATTATCACCTTTGTGCAGGTGCCAGGCCACTTTGGAGTTGCTAGGAGCAAGAAAATCTTCAACGTTGACTAGGGCTAGGTCTCACCTTGACTTGGCCAGGAGGAAGGCAAGTGCTAAGGATTGTACGTTTGTCCAAGGAACGTCAACTCTCCCAAAGCCTCCACCCCTCTCTCAACCTAGAAATTAGGGAAATATTGTWACCAAACCGCGTTTTACTTGCTACAACAACTACTATTAACACAACAACAACAACAATAATCATACTAATAATAATTATTATGATGATAATGATAATAATAATGAATACCACTAATCCCAACTACTCCGTACCAAGTTATATCATTAATGGATATTTAAATATTTAATATATAACACTTTTATAAAAATGTTGTGATATGTTTTAATTTATAACCATATATTTTAAAGCCTTATAAATAATAATATCAACAAGACAACGCTTTAAAGTAAGGAAATTTAATAAAAATAATCAGATCCTTTCATTGTTTTTCAAAACTAATCTCACTTTTCAATAATTGAAGTGTAATCTCATCTTCACCCCGTATTCCGGAATTGGTCCTTAACGGGTCGTAGCTTCTACGGAACCTCGTAAAACTATGTCATTAAATTGTTTTATTAAAATGAATCTTTAGGATTGATTAACAATCTTATTAAATAAATGGATCGTATTAGTTTAAAGTGAAATGGTCAAATGGACACGTATGGGCGGGGAGCAGGAATTGAGAAGGTAAGTAGTCAAATGATAGCGTCATCTCCCAGAGACCCAGATGAATATAGAGAGAATTACAGAGAGGAACACAGAAAGAAGGAGAGAGTCGCAGCGGCGATCTGCTTGTCTCTTGTGATCATCAATCAGGAACTCCAAATATGGGAGACACAACCACAACAAGCACTTTCCTAAGCAATCTGAATCTCCTGCAAATGATGACGCAGCCTTCAGTAATGGAAACATTCGTCGACATCTTGCTATGCACAGTACCAATATGGTTAGCCATCATGATCGGGTTGCTCATCGGTTGGTCGTGGAAGCCTCGTTGGAGTGGACTCCTCTTCCTGGGRTTCCGTTCCAAGCTTCGTTTCCTTTGGACTGCTCCTCCCGGCTTTGGTGCTCGTCGTCTTTGGCTCGCTTTCACTGCTCTTTCTGTTTTCTCTCTCCTCAAAACCCTCTTCTCTTCTTTCTTCGTYGCCCCCAAACGCACTCCTCTTCTTTCCCATCATCCGCCCCCGCATTCTGTTTCTGCCCATCCCATCACTCGGTATGTAAATCTAAATATCCCTTTAATTCGCTTCTTCCTTTCTTCAATCAATTGTCTTTTTTTTCAATTGTCATTCACTCATCATAAATTTGTACCAAAGAGCCAAGTGCACTTAAAACTTGACTTAAATTCAAGATTGTTGTTTTCCTTTTTGCTTGTTTTACTTAATAAAAGGGGTTGAATTTGCATATTTTTTTTCTGAAAAATTGGGTACCATGGAACAACCGATCACAATTTGTTATGATTGTATGCTTCTGGTGGGGCTGGGTATGGTTAATAAAGGATTGGAGTTGTCTGAGTGTGCTGGTGCTGGCTTTAGGTGATTTTGGATTATTTTTTTTCCGGAGAAATTTAAAGACTAAGAGCTCAAATTWGTGTTATTTAGGATGTGATAGAAACTTTCCAACTTCTAATTCTKTAAATTTTCGGTCGATGCAGCATATCGTATTTATGTAAACTTTTGTTTTTCTAATCTTAATGTTCTTGTAAAGCTATTCAAATTTCGTACATTTGTAGTATCTTGCCAATATCCTACTTACTGAGGATGTGGGTTTAGCAGGTTTATATCTGCTCCGCTGTTTTTGTGGGTTTAGATGATATCTTGACTTGAATTGTTTACTTGTATTGTCTTGTTGATTAGTGCCCTACTGGATTGTAAATGTTATGAGAATTTCAGAAGAAGTTCAGAACTATCAGGTTAAAGTTTTAATCAGCTTGTTTTATATAATTTCTTGTAGGCCTAATTGTTACTTTGGTAGTTTGGTGTAGATGTTCGACAATTTACTCATGTGATTGTCTTAATTTTCTGTAGAAGCGATGGAACCCCAGAGGTTGAACATGACGTTGTCTCTGAGAAAGACCTGGAACACCTCTTACAAATTCTTGATGGAAAAGATGGAGAAATCTCATGGCAAAGCATGATGG
Organism: Bassia scoparia; assembly: GCA_008642245.1. NCBI lineage: Eukaryota > Viridiplantae > Streptophyta > Magnoliopsida > Caryophyllales > Amaranthaceae > Bassia > Bassia scoparia. The sequence continues at coordinate 13,486 of SNQN01000724.1, forward strand.
AACGTACAACTTTAAATATGTCATACCAAGCATGGCGTCATGAGCCTGAGGTAGAATTACGTTAATTACCATTTTTTTAATGGATCTAGCCCAAATCAAGTGTCTAAGTAATCATACCCATATTCAAGTGACAAAGATCAAATGCGGGTACTTAAGGTCAAATGAAGTGTTTACGTTGCTAAGTATTGCATTCTTATATTTTGTAAAGTTGTGAAACTAGTGTGTTGGCTTAAAGTAGTCACATGTTTGGATCTGAAGAGATTTGTTTCTAAATATATTACATGAGTGGCAATTAAATTAGCTGCTGTGTACACCAAATATAAGTTACTCCCTCTGTTAAACATTAGTTGCAACAAATGGACTAGGAATTTGTATGCAATTTTTTTTAATGATGGATAAAAGTGCAGTTTGGTAGAAGTATAACAGAGAACTAACATGTCATTATAGGAGAAAAAGAAGGGAAAGGGAGGAAATGAACCAATACAAGTACAAAAGGGGGTGAAAAACTTGAGTAATTTAATGTGAAAATTTTACCATAGAAAGGAAGTAGAGAAATTTGTTGCAAGTATTGTGTAACACGTATTTTTGAAAACTTTTGCCAGTATTAGTATTGTGTAACAAAGGGAGTACTTGGAAAGATTAAGATGTTCTCATGAGTGTGCTTCCCATGGATTTTATTTCTTATTTGCCTGGTTTCGACCACGTTCAATTCTAGCAGTATCAATGGAGACACATCTTTTTSTTTTTTCACAATTCAATTGTTCATAATGATGATCCTGTTATATTATGGGGCGTGTTCRGCAATGATAGCGTTGGAAGTAGCTTTTAGCGGTATAAGTAGCGGGTAACTTAAAAGCTAGTAAGTGGCGTTAGAAGTAGCGGGTAGCGGACGAAACTAAAATTATCAATATGAGTATTCGGCAGAAGTAGCGATTGTATTTATAATAGAAGAAAATTAATTACCAAGTAGCTTTTTATCCTAACTTAAAAGCTAAAAGCTAAAAGCTAAAACGCTACTCCTACTAGCGTTTAACGCTAAAAGCTACTCAAAACGCTACCTTGCCGAACAGTAATAAAATTAACCAAGTAGCTTTTTAATCTAGTTAAAACGCTAAAAACTACCTAAAAAAGCTACGCCGAACACGCCCATGGTCATTCAATTATCGGAACTACAAGTGTGTGTATATTCTTCCCTGGCTGAAACCAACACCATAAGCAGCCATGATCAGATCTCATGTTCTGTTCACTTCTAGCTTGCCATTATAGCCATAAATTTAATTTTCATGTTCTACAACTTTATACTTCATGTTTTACATATTTATACTWTTTTTATGTTCTACAAATTTATAACACTTTTCATGTTCTACAAATTTAGTTTTCATCTTCTACCGATTCAGTTTTCATGTTTTACACTTCTAGTCTTATGTTCTATAAATTTACTCTACATGTTCTACAAGTTTATACKTTATGTTCTGCAAATATATAACACTTTTCTCTCTCCTCTYCCACCTCCCACACCACCACCACTGAGCCCACCCCTGCTAAACCAGCCCAGCCACACCCCACCCCCGTGCCCAGCCAGCCACACTGCACCACCACCGAAACAGACCCTTACCCACATAACCCAAACCCACAACCATCACTCCTRGCCGCACCACAACACCGAACAACCACCGCATACAACCGCACCAAAACACACAACCTCACCCATTGCCTGCACCACATCCCACACTCACGCACAGCCTCATGCGTACCACAACAACTGCCTCCACTGCACATGGCACACTACTGCGCCCAGATACACACAAGCAACTTACGACCGCACCACGACCACAACCACCCTCAACCTCCATCAATCAAGCCCTAATTGAACACCCAACCTCACCCTCACCCACCACCGCACCCACGCCCACACCCTCACCTCCCTCCACCGCACGAACCAAAACCCCAGCCAAGTCAAATCCACCCCTAATAAACTCAAAAATCACCCAGAGAGTGAGAATTGACGCGACGGCGTGGGGGGTATGTYACGATGAAGGGTGGGGCGACGAGAGTAGGTGCGATGACGTTGCAGTTGGAGTGACGGCGTGGCAGTTGGAGGTGGTGCGGTGGAGAGAGAAACAAGGTGAGGAGGAGAGAGAAAGTGGTGAGGGAGGAGAGAGAGGGTGAGGGAGGTGAGAGATCGACATAAGAGAATGATTGAATGAGTTTGTGAACTTAAAAAAAAATTAAAATCAAAATAAAATAATGAATGGTTAAGATTGTTTGGGATTAATTTGAATGGTTTATATTATAGTTCTCATTTTAAGTAGGGTTCTCACATGAACCTAATTCTATGTGTGTGTGTGTGTGTGTATAAACTTAGTAAAACATTTGTATTTTTCCAAATATCGTACTTGTTGAATATATGTAGACATGAAGTATGAAGATGTGAAACTGTTTCATATTTTTCAGAATGGCCCAACTATATATCGTAGTCGAACCGTATTTGAGGATGTAACTGCTGAGTTGGTCAGAGATTTTTTTTGGGATGATGAATTCCGTCCGAAATGGGATCGTATGCTTACATATTTCAAGATTTTGGTGGATTGCTCACACACAGGAACAATGATTGTGCACTGGATAAAAAAGGTCTATCAGTTTCTGTTTTCCTTTATATTTATTTTCTATTTGATGATTCAGTGGGAAGATCTATGTTATCAAGAGACAATACTTTAATTGACTTGTTATCGGTGCAGTTCCCATTTTTCTGCAGCGACCGAGAATATATAATTGGTCGGAGAATCTGGGAGGCTGGAAAAGCTTATTACTGTATTACAAAGGTATTTCCTATTGATGTTACTTATAAGTAGTAATGTGCTTTGGTGTAGTATTATAGTATAGTATATAGATGGTGCTTATTACAGAAAGACACATTTTAGTCAACCTATATTGTAGAGAAATGGTGGCCATGGTGGGAGTTTTATTCTCTTCAACATCATTTTGAACTTTCCTCCCCGTGGTGCGTTTTATTGATTGCTAACCTTCACCCCTTGAAACCTGTAGATATTTGCTGTGGATTTTTTTAACAAATCTTTAGTCATTAGATTTCAGAACTATTGATTCATAAATCAATTRAGGATGTGGTTATTGRTTGTATCTTGGGAATGGTAAAAGTTGCACTAGTTGCAATCAAATCATGTATATAGTGTGTACTTCATAATTGGAAGAATTTAACCATTTGCTTCCTTTTCAAGAGTATCTCCCTCAGAATATTGTTAAGTCTTTTCAGACATTTATTGGCATGATGGCATCCTCTTCATTCTCTTGTTACATCTTTGACCGTCTAGTTCTGGTAAATTTTTTCCCTCGAGAGATTATTAGATATGCCGAGTAAGCTGCTCAAGTAGGTTCTACTTAGCTCAAGAAAGCTTGGATCAAATTTGCTTATGTTAAAAGTGGCGAGCTCCGAAACTTTAGGTTGGGGTGAATTTTAAAATAACTCTGCCACCAACTATCAACATGCTCCCAAGTAATAATACATTATGACCAGAAGAAACCTATTTACTATTTACTCATCCTGCTTACATGCCTGACAACAGAAGTGAGTGTGGCAGTTTTCTGAATGCAGGAGAGTAACCAAAAACATTGCAGTTGCATCTTTATGATGATGTTGGATTATAGTTGTGTAGTTTTGATCATGGTGAGTGGAGCCCCTTGGTTCATGATTAGTGAAGCCCTTGTAAGATAGCGTGGTGTGTGTTTCAGAGAGAAAGAGAAAGACTAATGGGGTGTTTAGTATAGAATTTTTTGATTTGAGAAATGGATTCAAATACATGTTTTCATTTCTAACTAGTGTTTTGGCCCGGACGATTCCATGGGTCAATTATAAATTTATAATTAACAAATACGTTAGAACTCATAAAGTTAATGATTTTTATAGTATGTTGTGGTTCAATTGAATATTGACGTTATAATGTATCTAATTGCTTGATATTTGAAATCTGGAAAAAAGAATTTATGTAATTTTCTCGTTGAAGGAAAATTGTGTAAGTTTTTTGAAATTACCTAAGAACTTATCGTATTTATTATAAAACATTAAATACTAAAATTAATATGGATTACTGGTTAAGATCAAACTTTGCTTGTGAATTGTCACGTGTTAGATTTTTTAGTGTGAGTTATAAGTACCTAATTCATATAGATTGTTTACTTTTCAATTCCATTTAGTTAATATGGATTAGTGGTTTTTTATTTATCATATAGATTGTTTTGTGTGAGTTATAAGTAACTAATACTGTTTGCAAGGGGTAGCAGGGAACACACTCCTTTTGTTATCCTTGTGAAACTCGTGGAGACAAACTACCTTTCCTTTTTAAATCAAATACTTCTCTATTGTTTCTTATGAAAGCAAACAGYTATTAAAAGAAACAACTATTATTAACATTCCCTCCTTATTTAGCAGCTCATCAGAAGTTTTGTTTAAAGTATCTCCCTCTCAAAAGAGCGAGTCCTTAGAAAATAACAGTGAGAATGAGCGCCTTTGTAACTAGTTTGTGAGGGATGCTCAAAGAATTGACATATTCTTTGTTCTATAGAAATTACCATGTTCAATACTTTGAAACCTATTCATGTGTAAGAGTGTTAGAGTCYTAGCCAAGTCCAAATAAGTAATTTGTAACTACAATTTACTGTCAACTGATATGAATAACTTGCTCAATGCACATTTATAGGGGGTTCCATATCCTAATTTGCCGAAACGTGACAAGCCCAGGCGTGTCGAGCGTTACTTTTCAAGTTGGGTAATAAAGCCAGGTGAGTATGTCCAACTTCTCTTGTACCTTGTATGATGCAGTCTTGTGGAAATATAATCTCACTCAAAAATGTTGAGAATTTTACTGGTGAATGTTGCAGCAAAGTCTCTTAAAGGAGATGGATCTATGACAGCTTGTGAAGTATGTCTTGTTCATTACGAGGACATGGGTATCCCTAAAGATGTGGCAAAATTAGGTGTGAGGCATGGAATGTGGGATACAGTTAAAAAATTACATGCTGGCATGAGAGCTTATCAAAGTGCTCGAAGAGCAGAAGCATCCCTTTCCAGATGTGCTTTGATGGCGAGTATTACGACAAAGATTTCTTTTGATGGGGTTACTATGCCCCATGGAGCATCCGACGGAGAAGAGCAAAGCCAAGTTCTTAATTCCCATGGAAAGCATGGCGTAGACTTGAAATGGGTCCTTATTGGAGGAACAGTGGCTGTGATTTTTGGACTTCAAACCGGGGTTTTGAGGAAAGCATTGATGTTTGGAGCTCGGAGGAAATTTGGAGCTGTTTGATTTTAATTTTTTTTAGTGTTACTGTTTTCAAATATTCATTCATTGACTGCTTGTTCATTATTCTTGTGGCCTTTTAGCTTACTATTATGTCAAGGTAATGAGAATGAATTTTTAGTTCAAAGATCTTTTCTTTTGATAGTTTTTTTGAGTTTTTCTACACGGTACCCCTAAAAAACGCATTTTTTACAATATATCCCCATTTTTTTTACCCTTCTTATTATACCCCTGAATTATATAACTATTCTACATTATAACCTTCATGGTTAAACTTAACGCACACATGATGATGAATTTTATATTTAGTTTTTTTTTTTAAAAAAAAATAATTAAAAACCAACCACCCGCACCCCACCCCTAAATTCCTCCCATTAATTCACCACCACACATTCATAACCAACACCAATTGCCCACTCACCAACCCTTCACCAACACTGTTCTCCCATCACCAACACGCCGCCACTCAACAACCACCCCGAACCCCATACAGTTCCTAAGAATCAGACTGCTCGAAGCCCATTCTGAGTGTGAGCGCTCTTCCTTCACCAATACAACATACCAAAGAGTAGTGCAATCTACACCTCAGCAATGGTGTGAAGAAAGCAACGTCATGGCCGAAATGAAAGCCACCATTGAGGCTATGCAAACCAAGCTTGCTGTACTTAAGCAAGCCAATTCATTCGAGGTTACCCTTGAAAATCTCAAAAGGATGGTCCTGAAGGCAACCAACAAGAATGCTTACTTCGAGACACCTGAACTCGAGGACATTTCAGCTAAGATCCTCGAGAAATTCTCTRCTGCGGACTTGCCAAAGTTCAAACCAACTGAAGATCCTAGATTCCATCTCAAGGGGTTAGGGCTACTATGGCTATTAAGGGAATTGATGCTGCTATATTCCCTAAGGTGTTTCCCAGGTCACTGGACTTRATCTGCTAGAAATTCCCTTAGGTTGTGTTTGGGAACATCAATTTCATTTTAAATTATGGATTTGAAATCAAGAATTTCAAATGTTGGAATTCAAATCCAAATACCGTGTTAGGAAAATTAAAGAATTTCAATTCTAAGATTGTACCGTTATTGAAAACAAAATAATGAGTATTAAGAAAATGCAGTCCATTATCTGTAATTAGTTGAATGTCATTATCTCAAAAAGTCATCAGATCCTTATACCGTGAGTATGCAGAGTTGTTGAATAACATTGACTTCATCCCATGGACTCTTGGATTTCAAATGACAACATTTTAACTAGTATTTGAAATTCACAAGGTTGGGTTGTTATGAATGTAAGCAGGGAATTGAGTCAAATCCAATTCTAAATTCAATGCTTTTCCCAAACAGATGATTTAGAGCAAATCCATGATTTGAAATGAAATGTCTATTTCCAAAYAGACCATTAGGGAGCTTGAAATCATCAAGTAAGATGAAAAAAAAGGATTCACCGCATACCTTGCTCGCTGGAAAGAGGTGGCCACTCATATGGTGAATTCCCCTTCTGAAATGGAGTTGGTGAAAATCTTCATCAACAGTATTCTCCCAAAATACCACAACCACCTTCGATACTTAAACTCGGGAACCTTTGACAAGGTCCGCTGCATCGGCATTGAAATTGAAGATGGCCTTATCAAAGAGAATTCGAAGAACAAAGGGGCTTACAACAAAAAGAATGATGCATCCAACTCTAAGGGTGTATCAAGCATCAATGTCGTTGAAGTTCCTAACAACTATGGCAACAACAACAACAATAGCAATGGCAATGGCAACGGCAACGACAACGGTAATRGCAATGGAAATGGTAGTAGGCCACGCTTCCGCCGTAGGAGCACTTACACTCCGCTTGGGATGACGCAAACCCAAGCATTTGAAAGACTCTCCAGCCAAGGTTTGATCTCTCCGATTAGGCCTCTCTTTGATCCTCCTGTGGAGAAAAAAGGTCCGCTAGATGAGATGCCAACAAGTACTTCAAGTATCATCATGGCAATGGCCATGATCTCGAAGATTGCATCACTCTTAAGGATCTCTTGTAGGACATGGTCGATGATGGTAGGCTTCCTCTCCCTCCCGAGGGTAAGAAGACAAACACTCAAACTAGTCCGTTAGGAGTGCTCATGCTCGAAGAAGGGGAGATTGTTTTTTACCCCTCGGTCCTCATCACTCCTACCACGATTGCACCAACAGTGGGCTCTGTCAACACCAGGTTAGCTCAAGACCCTTCTTTGGAGGAAGAAATGGATGAGTCCGACAACATCGGCCCGAATTTAAACGACCTTCTTGAGGTCTTACTCCATGAAATTTGGGAGCGCTGCAACATCAAGTCCCTAGCTAGAGGCATGTGCGTCAATCGTCAATGGAGAAAGGGAATAGCTGAATTCGCTTGGAGCGCTGTTCTCCTCGCTCTTTATGACTCATGGAGAGCTAAGGGCCTTTTTCTCGTTTCGCCTAATTCCACCACACCGAAATTCTGGTTAACCCAGTTCATCGGTCCAGAACCTCTGAAGGGCTCATCTGCAGCATGCACTATGCTTACCAAGAAGTAGCGACTCAACAACAGCAAACCGTGAAGATCAGATAACTACTCCAGGAGGCAAGATCATTAATTAAACCATGGGCGAAGGACCAATGTTCGAGGATTTTGAATCTCAGACTGAGACTGAGTCTAGGGTCATATTGAGTCTAGGGTCATAGAAGCTAGAATAACTAGTCCTAGGGAGTGTCCTAAGTCTGTCAAGGAGCCTAGTGTCCCCCTTTCCCTTGCCAATCAAGTATCTTCGGAGACAAACTTATCTGTACTCTCTTCAAAGTTTAATAACATGMTCCTTTCTRCTTACTCCTCTTTTCCCTCTTATGATTGCTTTAATTCACAACTCGCAAACAAACAAAAMAACAATAAGTAAATAAAGGCAGTGGAAGAGCACGAAAAGAAAACTTCCGTCATCAAGCAAACAGAAAGGGTAGACATCTCCGACAACAACATGTCGCGGGGGATACATATTGTTCTGACACTGAGTYCGCAAGAAAGGGATGAATTGGTTACACACTAAAAGAGTTCCGAGATGTTTTTGCTTGGTCTTATGAAGACATGCTAGGGATCGATCCACACATCACACAACACAGAATTCCGCTCATAGAGGGGGCTAAGCCAGTCCAACAAAAKCTCCGTCGCATGAAATAAGTTGTTGCCCTTAACATTCGGCGAGAAGTCATCAAGCAACACAATGCAGGCTTCATTCGGGTTGTCAATTACCCTCAATAGATAGAAAATGTGGTTCTAGTACCTAAGAAAGACGGACGGGTTCGAATATGTCTGGATTTTCATGACTTAAACAAAGTAAGTTAGAAAGACGACTTCCCTCTACCACACATAGACGTTCTAGTAGACAACACATCATATCATGCCTTACTCTCATTCTTGGATGGGTATGCGAGGTATAATCAAATCAAAATGGCCGAAAAAGATATGGAAAAGACAACCTTCACCACTCCGTGGGGCTATATTGCTATAGTGTGATGCCTTTTGGTCTCAAGAATGCAGGCACCACATACCAACGAGCTGCCACAACTCAGCTTCATGACATGATACATAAAGAAGTAGAGGTCTATGTCGATGATATGATCGTCAAATCAAAAGACCATGAAGCACATACCCTTGCACTAAGGAAGTTCTTCCAAAGACTCTGACAATTCAACATGCGCCTTAACCAACAATAATGTGCATTCAGAGTCACCTCAGGCTAGCTCTTGGGTTTTGTCATTAGCTCTCGAGGCATCGAGATCGATCCAACAAAGAYCAAAGCAATCATGTCACTGAGGGCACCACAAAACGAAAAGGAGATCCGAGGGTTCTTGGGTTCACTTCAGTACATCGGCAAGTTCATATCCAAACTTACAATGGTTTGTGAGCCCATCTTCAAGAAATTGAAGAAAGGTGCACTAAAAAAAAGGGACGATAGTTGCCAACAAGCTTTCGACAAGATCAAGGAATACCTCACTAGTCCTCCTGTGTTAGCACYCGCTTGCCCTGGCATCCATTAAAGCTCTATCTTAYAGCAAAAAGAACTGTAGCCGGAGCCATGCTAGCTCAAGAAATAGATGACAAGGAAAATGCAATCTGCTACCTCAGCAAGAAGTTCTTTCCCTATGAGGAACGATACTCTTCCCTAGAGAAACTATGCTTAGCTTTAGTGTGGGCATCACGAAAACTCCAACATTACTTGCTTACACATACCGTACACATTGTATGCAAAGGGGATCCTCTAAGGTACCTCTTTGAAGAGCCATGCTCGTCGAATTTGACCTTAAGTTCGTGTCTCAACAAGCCATCAAAGGTAGCATTTTCTCCGAATTCCTATCAGACTCTCTAGACGAAGTCCTTCCCGAGTACTTTAATTTGACTTCCCAGACGAGGAACTAATGATGACTGAGGAAGACAGTTGATCATTGTAMTTCAACGGTGCATCTTATAAAAAAGGATGTGGAGTTAGAGTGCTTCTAATCTAACCACAAGAAGAGAACACCCCAATCTCCGTAAAGCTCGACTTTAACATCACTAATAATGCCGCAGAGTAGGAGGCACGTATTCTGGGATTACAAGCCGCCATTGCACTTAACRTTAAGAAATTGCAGGTATATGGTGATTCCTCGCTCATCATAAACTAGATTTCAGGCCGATGGATGGTACAAAGTGAAAGCCTTGCTCCGTATCAGTCTTGCCTTGAAAACATTGCATCCCAAATAGACGAAGTCGAAGACACATACTTACGGCGCGAAGACAATCAATTCGCAGATGCACTAGCAAAGCTCGCATCCTTGGTGCGAATTCCTAGTTTAGTGACTCAAATGCCTCTAGTCATTGAACTAAGGCAAGAACCAACTTATGTCTACACTTTAGGCGATGAGGTGCCCTACCTCGATCTAGAAGAGCCATGGTATACCGACATCAAGAGTTACTTGGAAATTGGTCAATATCCCTCTAATGCAACAAAAAAGCAACAAAGAGCTCTGGGGCATCTTGCATCTCAATACCCGCTTCAAGTGGGGAACTAGAGATGTCGTCTCTCGCATTGTCCTAGAAAGTAAGTTCCTAGAAGCRGAATGGGCAAGGGCAAGATTTGATGAGTTAGCTTTGCTCGACGAAAAATGGCTAGCAGCCTTGCATCATGTGCAAGCATACCAAAAGAGGGTCGAACAGTACTTCAA
>SNQN01000724.1:27909-58960 GCA_008642245.1 Bassia scoparia
ATCAGAGAAACGATGTAAACTCTTTTATTGGAGACAAAGGTACGAAACATTTCCCTCCAACCTCCTCTTCTATTCTCCCCCTTGGGGTTTTCATGTTTGTAAATTTTATTGGCAGTAGATGAAAAAGAATGTATGTGGTACCCACATACACTAGATGTCTCTAATGCATATCCTGATATGCAATTTAAACTCTTTATCTCTAAGTGAGTAGGAGTGTACACCGGTCCTAGAACCAGACAAATCAGAAACGGCACGATGGAAGACCAGATGACATATTTGCAAAGACCGAGATGGGATCGTGTGAAGTTTTGTAGACCTAGAGACCGGACCTGCATATTCCGGTCCGATCCGGTTTTAGACCGCTGGCCTGGTTTGAAGCTTATTTTCTATGTAAGTGTAACGTTTTTTTGTACAGACAAGTAATAGCGCTGATTAAACCAGTCAACAAAGGTTCACAATAATGTTATAAGCAACACTAAAACTATTTGAAGACTAAACTCAAAAAGTAGATGATATAACAAGGAAAAATTGTCAGAAGGTACTTTAGTTAAGGGGCCTTTTGTGAAATAGAATTTGAATCCAATTTTTTTGCGAAATAGGACTTGAAAGCTTTATTAAAAATTGGTACCTTGACATCAGAATCCGACAAAAAAGTCAAAAAATCACGTTGACCTGCGTTTCCTCTTTTTTGGTGCGTGTGTGTCACTGTTATGTATTGCGGGATGTTGGTCCCCCCAATACCTCTATTAATATTCCCAAGTCTTCGTCCAAGTTCACTTTCTCTTCATCTTAACCTTTACTCCTTTTTCTCCCTTAAATCTGAGGTTTCTTCCTCTTTACTCTCTTTTTTTCTGAATTTTTCTGTGAATTCTTTCTTGTTTACTTATCTTTATTTCTATTTTTGGTTTGCAGATTTTGGGGATTAATAATTTATTTTGTTGCAAGATATATGCAGTTTTTGGGATATTTAATTCAATTTTTTTCCTTTTCTAATGTTTTTTTCGTTTTCTAATTCATTGGAATAAGGCTCGACTTCCAATCTTGATGCAATGGGTGGCCAGTTGCAAAGGCTACTGTTGGTACAATGATAATCTAGGGAGGCGTTTCATTGTGCAATGTTTCTTACCCCAGAAAATGAGAAAATGGAAAGGCATGATATTCAATGGTTGACGAAGGAACTACTGAGTGGCAGAGGCAACCTGAACCGGCTTTGTTACAATAAGTGACATTTGGTCTTTTTGGTTATTGCAAAAATAAAATCAGAACCACAGAAAGCTAATGACTTGAGGGCTTTCCTGAAAATAAGCAGGGGATCAACTTCACACCTAGTGTTAAATGAGTGGCTTCTTGAAATCAACTTCAGCTTTGAACCTTGGATACTTTTCCGGCTCTTGATTTGACCCAAGCTCACTACCCTCTTCCTCTGAACCTTCAGCTAGAACCGCATCCACTGGTATCTCAACGTTGCTCAAATCCTCGACCTGACCTGCTCTACTGTCCTCCCTAGCAGTTGTAATGAGAATTGGCACAGATTTACTAACCTCCTGCCTTATTTGCTYAGTATTATCAACAYTCCACAAGTCTCCTCTAGTTTTGTCTTCATCTTCATCACTAAATACATCATCAACAGCAACTGTATTGCCTTTCCCATGTGGTTGCTCATTATTTTCGTTAGTGGTTTGTTGTTTTCTGCTTGATTTTTTGTTCCTAACAAATAACTTCTTTGCTTTAGGTTTAGTTGCCCCAAGCCCAGTAGTACTAGGTCTATTAAATTGTTGGCCCAATGAAGTATGATAAACAAATATTGCATGGTCCCAAAATTGATCCTCAACATGCYCCTCATCCACAAACCCACTGCCATCAAAATCATCATCACCATCTGCTATGTCACACTTATAGTTCTCATCACTAGCAGTGTCATCATCATTAGATTCATTATTAGCATCATCATTATTAGATTCATTAGTACCATCATCATTATCAGATTCATTATTAGTACCATCCTCGACTTCACCTATGTGATTGAAGATTTGTGGTCAATCAGTTTCTTTCCTYAACTCCTCTGGCTCATATTCCACAAACAATGTGATCATACCATTATCATTCCTTGTATCAATTAACTCCTGCAAACATTCTCCACTACCATCCAATTTTTTCCTTCCCTAAGCCAAACAAAGACCCTTCCTTCTAAACCAAATAATAGCATTTTTCTCCATTCCAGTGAAACTCCTGACTAAATTTTTGCAGTGACTTGAAGCTAAATTCAGAAACTTTCTCAACCATARCCATGTCACCTTCATACACAACTAATTTGATTTTCTTCTTCACAAAACTACCCCCATACCATATTTTCAACAACACAGGATCCCTAACTCGAAGTGTTGGAAACAGTGAACCAATTTTGGACCTCATGTCTGCAATTCAATTTTTAAACTAATAATCAAACTAATTAAACTATCAATTAACACATATTAACTAAAAACTAATCCAATAAAACCAAAATCCTAAGTGGATGAAATAAAAAAATGACAACAGCACAAAAGGAAATARTTAAACTATTATAAAGGCAAATAAAGTAATTAAACAATCTAATTAAACTAACAATAAACAAATATAAAACAATAAGGGTTAAACCCAACTCATAAACATATAAACAAATACAAAACATTAAACAAATGGGAAAATTAGGGTTTCATTGAAAATTAAGAAAAAATACCTTCTTGGGATTAACACAATGAAAACATGCCAAAATTCTTGACCAAACTCCGAGCAATTGACAGAAATGGAGGAAGACAGAGAGTTGAGCGAGGAAGAAGACACATGCAAGGAAGACAGAGTGACGAGTGAGAAAGTGAAAAAAAAAGTTTTTCTAAGGTATACCCTTGTGATTTGGCGTTTTCCAAGGGCTACCCATGCTTTTCAAAAGTTCCAAGGTATACCCATGAGCTTAATATCCTTTCTAAGTCATACCCTCCCTTAGTTAAAATATTAACCTTAGTTAAATTTAAAATAAAAATTATAAACCAAAAATTTTTTTTAAAAAAAAAACCAAAACCACCTCCTCCGATCCCCCCTCACAACCTTACCCCTCCAACTGCAAATCCAACCACCACCAACTGCAACTGACCGACTTTGACTCTCCGGTCGCCACAACCCCAGCCTCCACAACCATCCACTAACCCTCAAAACCACCCACGAAACAAACCCTAAACCCTCGAAACACCCACGAAACTCACACTTAACCCTCAAAATGGCGCTCTGATGTCAGAGAAGTGACGGAGGAGGCTTGATTGGGTTTGATTGGTGGTGGCATGGGGTTTCGAATGGTTGGGCAAGGGTTTTGAATGGTGGTTGCAAGGGGTTTTGAGTGGTGGCAGGGGGTTTTTGAATGGTTGCAGGGGGGTTTGAATGGTGGTGGGGGTTTTCAAATGGTTGTGCAAGAGTTCTATTGGTGGTAGCAAGGGGTTTCGAGTGGAGTGCTGACAGGTTTAGTTTATTGGGTTTCGATTGGTGGTGTCGGGGTTCGTTGGCTAGGGGGTTTCTATAGGTGGTGGTGGTGTCGTGGTGGTTAGGGTTGATTGGTTCATGGTGTGGTGGCTAGGTTTGCAGTGGTTAGGTGTGTGGGTGGGGCGGGGGAGGGGTTAGGGAAAGTGTTTTGGGGTTTTATTTTTTTTTCTAATTTTTAAATTAACTAACGTTAAGGATTAAATTAGAGAATGTGTATTACTTGTAAATGTTTGGCAATTTAAGGGTATCCCTTAGAACTTTTAAAAAGCATGGGTAGCTCTTGGAAAACGCCAAAACACAAAGGTATACCTTAGAAAAGCCCAAAAAACAAAACAAAGAGAGGGGATTAAATTTGGTCGAATGAGGGCCACGCACGAGTATTACTGCCAAAGGGAGGGAAAAAGGAAGGTCAACAAGTTTTTTTGACTTTTTTTGATCGGATTCTAATGTCAAGGTACCATTTTTAAATTAAAGTACATCAAAGGTACTATTTTCTCAAAAAATTGGATCAAAGATACTATTTCACAAAAAACTCCTTAAATAACGTACTTTCTTACGATTTTTTTGGATAAAACAACAACAAAGAAACTACAATACCTAGTAAAAAAAAGTACTGTGTATGGGACTAACAATACAAGTAAATAGACAATTGTAATTGTTCCGGCCCACCCAATACTGGGCCAGGCCCAATGACCTTATTACGAAAATGCCATTATTAATTGCATTGACCAGTCAACAGAAGGGAGCTTCTTGGAGAAGCAGCCTAACAGAATTCTGTTAGGAGATCTTCTAGATCTTTCTGATAGTTGGCTAAATTACGATCGTACCCTCATATTGCCTATAAATAGGGATGAGGACCACAGAATCAGGGGACCAACTCTGGTGATTTCTGACATCAGTACACACTTTCTCTCTCTCAAAAACTCTCTCTCTCTCACTTTTATCTCTCTCCTTCCTTTGCTGACTTAAGCATCGGAGGTGGTCCCCAGGGTACAAACCCCTGGGCCCTCTAACTGCTTTTTCTCTCTCTTCAGGACGTCTGACGCGTACTTCCGACGAGCCTCCGACGAATATTCAGACAAAAACATTCAAGAATTGACAAGCGTAATCTGGATTCCCTGTTTTTAGAGTCTAGGCTTTTGGTACTTTGAACAATTGGCGCCGTCTATGGGGAACAGATCAAGAAGTCAATGATGGCACGCATTACAAGAAGTCGCAGGAATACAGATGTTGAGTCACCAGCAGCGTCAGAAACGAATGTCAGAAATTCTGCAGATGTTCAGTCTCAACATCAAGAAGTAGTCCAGCAGCCAGAACTGGTGACGAGGAGAGATCTTAATGATCTGTCAGCAAAGTTTGATCATCAATTTTCAGCACTCATCAGAGGGTTAGATGCTCATTTTGCTGACCTGGAACGAGTCATTCCAGGAGTGCCTCAAGAAAATCCAATGCCAGCGCCAGTTCCAAAACAGGCGCCTCCAGTCCGTGTAGAACCGGTGAATAATGGACACGGGGAGCCAGTGGCGGATGGGGGACGGATTGTTCGGAGCCTTCGTGGACCGTTTAACTTTGCTAGCAGATCTCGGGAATCTGCACGGCACCTTCATCCATCGCCACCCCCGAGTCCAAGGGCGACCAGCAGGGTTCGTTCAAGGGTGACGGTACCGCAACGTTCTTCGCCACTTCCTGAAGCCCAGCATGACAGACCAGAAGTGGCGCCTAGGAGTAGGGCGACCACGACAGTAATCCGTGATGCATGAGAGATAATCAACAACCGGAGGCGAGAGCGTGGGGAGACTAGCAGAATTCATTCACCTAGGCGATCACCAGCTCGGCGGTCACCAGCCAGGCGGTCATCTAGCCACCGATCCCCAGCTCATCGCTCTCCCACACGAAGACGTTCAACTCGGCGGTCACCCACTCGAAGGACTTCGAATCGAACTAGGAGACATAGGCGATCACGTGATGAAAGTTCTGATGAGGAGGAATCAGAGACTGTGGCTGAAAGCCTCCCCCGAGGAATTCTTACTTCTCGGACACCTCTCAGCAGAGAGATTCTGGATACCGTTGACAGAAGGAAGGTCAAAATTCCAACATTGGATCCATTTGATGGAACCACAGATCCGGATGACCATATGGCTGCTTACAAGGCGCAGATGGGCGTTCAGACTGAATGTGAAGCTTCCTGGTGTAAATTCTTCCCAACTACCTTAAAGGGAATGGCGCTTACTTGGTTTAGCGAACTCCCTTCAGGATCTATCACAAACTTTACTGTGTTGGAGGCCTTATTTCGACAACAGTTTATAGCAGCAAATCGCCATGAGGTTACAACCGTAGCCTTGATGAGTTGCAAACAAGAACCAGGCGAGAGTTTGAAAGATTACATAAAGCGATTTAATGTAGAGTCCTTGAAAATTTCCAACTTGGAAGATGCTGTAGCTTTTGCATCCTTATTGACCGGGCTGCGTCCAGGGCGTTTTAAGCAGGATCTGATGATCCAAGATGTGAGGAAGTACTCAACTGCCATGGAAATGGCACAGAGGTACATTCGTGCCTCCGAAGCAAATCAGAGTGATCCTCCTGCTAAGAAGAAAGTTGAAGATAAAAGAGACCGCACAAAAGGCGATCAACGTAACGGCGATCGCCGCGATGACAATCAAGGGGGTGACAAGAAGAGGAAGTGGCGAGATGATGGCGTTGATCCCCGATACAATGTAAACATAAGAGAAATCTTCCTCGACATTAAAGAAAGCAACATGCTCCCAAAGCCCCGACCTATCCAAACATCTGAAAATCGGAGAAATAAGAATTTGTGGTGTGAGTACCACAGGGATTGCGGCCATACTACTCGAAACTGCAACGAGTTGAAGCGGGCCTTGGATAAACTTGCTGATGAAGGAAAACTCAATAAGTATGTTAATAAGGAAAACGCCAAGAAGAAGAAACCAGCTAATAGCGATGATACTGATGTTATGGTGGGGGTAATTGCTGGCGGATTAGCATTAGGCGGTCCCAGCAATAGAGGAAGAAAGCACCACCTATATGAGCTAAGGCATCAGGTGGCGGATACAGCAAAATCCTCCCCACCGCCTTGTCCTACTATGGTCTTTGACAACAAATCCTCCAACCCAGTTAGCTTGCCACACGATGATCCGTTGGTCATTGAATTGAAAGTGGCGAATGCGAGGGTACGGCGAGTACTCGTTGATTCAGGAAGTTCTTCGGACATAATTACCTATGAATGCCTCAAACAATTGAAATATGGCGATGAAAAGCTTGAGCCATTGTCCCAACCTTTGGTAGGCTTCGGCGGTCAGAATGTATATTCTAAGGGCACAATTCGCCTGCCAGTGCGACTAGGCGAAAAGGGACAAGGGCGCTCATTGATGATTAAATTCATCGTGGTCGATATTCCCCTACCATACAATGTGATTATTGGACGCCCCTTACTCAACCAGG
The DNA here is from genome assembly GCA_008642245.1 of Bassia scoparia. Lineage (NCBI taxonomy): Eukaryota > Viridiplantae > Streptophyta > Magnoliopsida > Caryophyllales > Amaranthaceae > Bassia > Bassia scoparia. Next base: position 34,876 of record SNQN01000724.1, read on the forward strand.
TGAAGGCGGCGATCTCTACATATCAGCTGTTGCTACAATTTGAAACAGATAATGGAGGGGTAGGCAAGCTGTACGGCAATCAGAAGTCCGCAAGAGAATGTTACGTTAACAGCCTGAGGGGTATAAGTACATTAGATTCCCCATCCAGTAGCAAGAAGCGAAAAGAAAGCGAGCATGATTCTACAGCGGCCCCGATGAATGTATACATCGCAGAAAACCCGAAACACTATTCCCGCCCCAGACCAGTTGATAGCCATGAAGAAGTCATGATTGACAAAGATACAGCCCATACAGTACGAGTGGGGGCCAATTTAGAGAAGGAGCTAAAAGCTCAAATTATAGGCGTTTTGCGCAAATACAAGGATGTGTTCGCCTTCTCTGCGAATGAAATGCCAGGTATCTCCCCGGAGATAATGCAGCACAAGATAGGAATCAAAGAGGGTTATAAACCAGTTAAGCAAAAATTGCGCCATCAAGGGCGAGAGCGATGTGTGGCGGCATCTGCAGAAGTGAAAAAGCTGCTTGAAGCAGGGTTCATTCAAGAATGTCAATATACCGAATGGCTGGCCAATGTCGTTTTGGTCAAAAAGCTAAATGGTACGTGGCGCATGTGTGTGGATTTCACAGACCTTAACAAGGCCTGTCCTAAGGACGATTATCCACTTCCTAAAATTGATAAGCTTGTTGACTCTACTGCAGGGCATGCCCTCTTTAGTTTCATGGACGCCAACGCTGGCTATCACCAGATCCCCATGTCTGAGGCGGATCAAGCACACACTGCCTTCATTACCAATCAAGGAGTGTATTACTACAAGGTGATGCCCTTTGGCCTTAAAAACGTCGGGGCTAATTACCAGAGGTTGGTAAATAAAATATTCGACGGTCAGATTGGCCGGAATATTGAAGTATATGTAGATGACATGATTGTCAAAAGTAAGCTTGAGACTGACTATATTGCTGATCTCAGGGAAACATTTGAATCTTTGAGAAAGTTCAATATGCGCCTTAATCCCCAAAAATGTGTCTTCGGCGTTCGAGGAGGAAAATGTCTTGGATTCCTCGTAGATGAAAGAGGCATTGAGGCAAATCCAGATAAAGTACAGGCGGTACTCGATATGCAATCTCCCAGGAATGTGAAAGAGGTACAGCGATTGACAGGGTGCATGGCGGCTCTGGGGCGATTCCTGTCTAGATCGGCGGATAAAAGTCTGGCCTTCTTTCAGACTTTGAAGCGATCCACATTCAGGTGGGATGAAGAGGCGGAAATAGCTTTCCAGCAGCTGAAGAAACACCTGGCGGAGATTCCGAAGTTGGTATCGCCCTTGCCAAAGGAGCCCTTGTTCATATATTTGGGAGTGTCAGAATACGCCTTGAGCGCAGTTTTGGTTGCGGAAAGAAGCAAAACTCAATTTCCAGTCTACTTTGTTAGCCATGCATATAGAGGGGCGGAATCAAGGTATTCGATGATAGAAAAGCTCGTGTATGCATTGGTGGTGGCGAGCAGGAAGCTTAAGCCTTACTTTCACGCCCACCCCATCACGGTTCTTACTTGTCAACCAATCCGCAAAGTCATCGAAGGGCAAAATCATTCAACCAGGATGACTGAATGGGCCGATGAGTTGGCTAATTATGGCCTTCAGTACGAACCTCGGAGGGCGATCAAGGCCCAGGCATTGGCCGACTTTATTACGGAGTGTACTAACCGCCCATCTATGAATACCGAAAATCCATGGGAACTCTTCGTGGACGGTTCTTCCACAAAAGGTGGAAGTGGGGCTGGAATATTAATCAAAACGGATATAGGGGATCGCGTAGAATACACAGTGAGATTTGGTTTTACCGCCTCTAATAACGAAGCAGAGTACGAAGCCTTATTATTGGGATTGTAGATGTGCTTGGCAGCAGGGGCTAAACGGGTTGCAGTTAAGTCCGATTCGCAGTTAGTAGTTAGCCAAGTAATGGGCGAGTTTGAGGCTAAAGAAGACGCCATGAAGATGTACCAGGGTAAAGTGGAAGCTCTGAGGGCTAAATTTGAAAACTTTGAGATCAAACACATACCCAGGTCAGAGAATCAACAAGCTGATGCCCTATCCCGCCTAGCAAGTTCGGCGGAAAATGAAAGCCCTCGTACAATTACTTGGGAAGTGTTAAAGGAGCCAAGTATCAATGAGACAATGGCGGTGCTTGATAGGGGCGCAACTTGGATGAGTCAAATTATTCAATACTTGGACAAGGGAGAATTACCCCAAGACGAAAAACAAGCTGAAAGAGTTAGAAAACAATCTAGGTGGTTTTTATGGCATGACGGCAAATTATACAAGAAATCTTATACTCACCCGTTGTTGAGGTGTATTACCCCTGATGAGGGCGATTATGTGTTAAGGGAAATCCATCAAGGGGCTTGTGGCAGCCACCAGGGGTTTCGAACCTTGGCGGGAAAGGCATTACGATCTGGCTACTATTGGCCAACGTTGAAGAATAATGCCCAAGAATTAGTGAAAACCTGTGAAAAATGTCAGATAAACGCCGATATACCACGCCTCCCAACCACAGGTCTTTCTGCCATCATGCCTACACTACCATTTGATAAATGGGGAATGGATTTGTTGGGACCTTTCCCGCCAGCCACAGGGCAAAGAAAGTTTTTGCTTGTCGCCATTGACTACTTTACTAAATGGATAGAGGCCGAGCCTTTAGCAACTATATCTGAGAAGCAGATTCAGCAGTTCATTTGGCGAAACATCATCACTCGTTTTTGGAATCCCAAGGGCGCTCATTGCTGACAATGGACGGCAATTTGAAAGTGATTCCACTCGGCGGTATTGTGAACAATTTGGCATCAAGGCCCAATTTACTGTTGTTTGTCGCCCACAAACTAATGGACAAGCAGAAGCGGCGAATATGGTGATTCTTCGGGGCATAAAAACTAAGCTTGAAGGGGCTAAGGGGTCCTGGGTTGATGAGCTACCTGGAGTCTTGTGGTCCGCCAGAACCACTACCAAAGAGTCAACAGGACACACGCCATTTGCATTAGTGTATGGAAGTGAGGCAGTTCTTCCTGTTGAAATTGGCATCCCATCGCCCAGGGTCACCTATTATGAGCACGGGGCTAATGAAGAGTCCAGAAGAGCTGATTTGGATTTGTTACCAGAAGTTCGTGGTGACGCCCTATTGCAGTCCATCAGCTATAAACAAAAGATTACGCGATATTTCAACAATCGAGTTCGCCCACGCCAGTTTTCCTGCGGCGATTGGGTTCTTCGTAAGGTGGAAAGTACGGGTAAGGATCTGCGAATGGGAAAGCTTACTCCCAACTGGGAAGGGCCGTACAAAATAACTGAGGTTATCAGGCCAGGTACTTTTCGCCTAGAGGATTCTGATGGGAACGCCCTACCAAGGCCTTGGAATGCAGACAATCTGCGCCGTTACTATATTTGATTACATCAACGCTGGGGCATGTAAGCCATGTAAGGCGTATGTTTTTGTACATAAATAACATTGATGTAACCAAATTCTATATGAATAAAGATAATATCAGAGGGGCGTTTAGGCATAGACTTGGTTACAAGATAATGCCTCCCTTTGATATAGACTTTGAAAATTCTTTGCCTTCCTTTTGATTGGAGTGTCTTTAATTTTGTTACACTTCTCGGACCGCCCATTTTGTTGGGGGTTAATTTCATTCAAGCGTTTTTTATTTCGATATTTGTTTGTTGTATCGCCTAATCTACTGGGGCATTATTTCACTTACGCTAAATTAATCCACATTTCGGATCGCCCATTTTAGTTGGGGTCTGATTAATAATGATAACCGCCTAGTTGATCATTTTAGAATAAAATTTTAATTTTGCTACGGTTCTCGGAGCGCCCGGTTTTTGACACATGAGACGTTTGTTTGAAAGCGCCCAAGGAATTGGGTTTGGCTTCACAAGCTGTGGGGTTATCCCCGCCTAAGCTTCTTATCGCCCAGGCTTGTTACTTAGCAGAAGTAAAGACGAATTGGCGGAAGTAACATATTCATTTCGAATTGGCGAAAGTAACAAATTTTCATTAAATAAAAATGAAGTACATGACAAAGTAGTACATAGATTACAAATTCATGAATTACAAAAAGCAAGTACAAGAGTGCAAATACAACAAGGGTTGAGTAAATTAAGGCTGATTGGCATTGGGGGTGTTGGGCTTCTTGGCGCTGGAAGGGGGCAAGTTGGGCCTCTTTCTGCCCTTGTTGGTCGAACCAGAGCCTGACTTCTTAGAAGGCGGGACTATCGGATCTCTGATGTTGACCACTAGAGCTTTGGGGTTCGCCTTTGGCTTCTTAGTCCCAGTGGATGGAGCATATGAAGCCGCCCCATCCGCAGATCTCTTCAGGCTGACCCTTATTCCCGAAGAAGTCATATGCACTTTGCCCGAGGCGGCCTGCTCTTTTGAACCTTCAGAGGCTTGGGGCTGAGAAGCGCCACTGATGGTTTTCTTCAGTTCTGCAGCAGCGTTGGCAGCTGCTTCCCTGTTCTGGCGGATAGCAGCATTTTCAAGATCTTTCTTCGCCTTCTCTGCTCTCGCTGCCTCAGTCCTCTCTTTGCTCTAGCGGGCGATTTGAGCCTGCCTCTCCAGCTGCCTGGCCTTTTCCTTCGCCAGGATTTCACCCAGGGCAGCCTGGATTTCATCCTTCTTGCCAGGAACCACCATGTCAGTAGCGGCGAGAACTCTGATTTTGGTTTGCTCAGAGATCTTCTGGGACATACTATAAACAGCTTCATCCCGCCACTTTTTACCCTCAGGGCTCTCTTGCCACTGGAGGATGGTAGTTTTGGCATTTTGGGCCTGTGTAGCCTCAGCAGTCTTTAAGTCTGCCAACTCCTGGCGAACGGCGGCCAGGTCCCTCTCAGCATCTTTCTGTGCCCCCTCAACCTTCTTCAAGGCATCTTCGGCGGTCTTTGCCCTTTCTTCCATGGATTGCAGGGCGTTGGCATGCTCCGTTTTTAGGTTGCTGATTTGCAGCGTCAGATCTCCAACCTTCTTCTTTGATTTCGCCAGCTCAACGCCTGACAATTCCTCTTGGAGCAACGCCTGAGCATATGCCTCAGACATCCCATGAAGCCTGGCGGACAGCTGTCAAGGCGATAAAAAGTTAGTTTAAAATTTAGATAAGTAAAAAGAGAAGGGAAGGAACATAGAAGTAATGTCAGCGCCTACCTCAAACTAGGCTTCCCTCAATGGGAAGAAAGTGTTCTTCCCCTCCTTCTTAATCACCTCTGCATCCGCCTCAATCGAATGCATCTCAGCAACGGCGGTGCAGGCTCGGGTGAGCTTGACTTCCGTTGGAAGATCAGTGAAGGGGACCCCAGCATATTCGTCTTCGCCGAGGGGTTCATGGACATCATTTCCCCCAGCGTTCTGGACGGTTTCCTCACCATCCTGGGCCCCCTCGGCGACCTCCTCATCCTCTTGAAAGAGGTGCTCGCCGTAATCCTCAACCCCCGTTTGATCCTTCATTGGATTATATCCAGCAAAGGGGGTTTGAGTTGGCTCGTTGTCCCCAAAGGCGTCATTGAGATGGGCGGGGTCAGCCTCATCACCAGCCTCAACGCCTCCAGCGTTGTCCGCCGCATTCTCATTCAGGTGGTCTTTCTTTGTGCTCTTTTTCTGAAAGAGGAATGGCAAAGTATTAGATAAGGCGAAAATAAGAGAGTTTAAAAGAAAAGTAGAATGACTTACTGAAGGAGGAGGGGGATTGGAATAGTCTCTTCTTCGAGACAGGCGTCCATCATCATTCGTGCCATGTCAATCTCGTCCGATAAGATCTCCATTTCAGGGGTAAATCTCGCCCTGGATAAAGCTGTGATAAGAGACAAGTTAGAAACAGATGCAAGCAGAAGGCGATTATGAAAGAGGGTTAGACTCATACCCCTAGTGTACGCCTGGCTAAGACCCACGTAAGATAGGAAAAATTCCCTTGTTAGTGTTTTTACTTGGGGAACCCACCGACAAGGGAACCAACAGTCCTCGCCCCCAGCATCTACAATTTTTGTACAACAGTACAAGGCCATTACAGCCTCTTCTTTGGACATCTGACGGACATCTTTATTGAGGAGAAAGTTGGGAAGGCGGCTACTGGGCTTTGTTGGAATGTTCCACTCCTCGCCATGGTAGATAAACACAAACTTGCCCCTGAAACCCTTATGATTGGAGACAGTCTTCTGAAGAACCTTATAATGATTTCTGGTCCGGAATCCATACCAACCAGGCCCGAAATCTTTCTTTGATTCAACAAGGTAAAACATATTCCTCCAAAGGGTAAGGGAGGGCGCAACCTTGAGAATATCGCACAAGGCGATGAAGGATAAAATTTGGGAAATGTTGTTTGGCATTAACATCGTCAGGGTGACTCTATACTCATTTAATAACTCTACAATGAAAGGATGGAGGGGAAATCGGATGCCTAACTCTAGATGCAACATATATACAGCTATACAACCAGGGGAAGGGTTCGTTACCGCCCTTTTAGTCCCTGGGATTTGGATGGTGTAATCATTAGGAAGGCGATAACGAAAGGTTAATTGCCGCCTATGCTCTTCCTGACCTAACCAATTCCTAAAATGATTGACTGGGTTATAACCTGCAGCCCCTAGGGCGTTGGAGGTGGACGCTTCAGTCCTGGGCGACTCGGCGTCTGACTCAGGATCGTCATAGGTTACTCTCACCATCTTGACAACGGCTCCTGAGGTGATAAAAGGTTGATATTGGTTAGTACAAATGCCATCTTTTGGTGGTAAGCTAGCCATTGTTATCCTACCATTTATTGGCTCTATAAGGTGTTCCTCTTCTTCAACCCGGCGGTCAGACTATCACTAGTATTATGGCCACTAGTCTGGGGGCTTTCTACGGGAACGGCGGTAGGAGTGGCATTGGCGTTATTGGGGTTGTCAGTTATTTTAACGTATGGATCCTTATAAGTATGACTACACCTAGCCGCCCACTTTCGGTTATGGAAAGAGTCATCTTCTATTTCATACTCTATGTTACTAAAGGTTAGGCGTTTTAAGATTTCTGGGTCGACTTTAGACATTATGAAACAAGGAAGTTTAGGGTACTATACCTTAAGTGAAGAAGTTTGGAGTGAGTWCTCGGACCGCCAAATTTGGTGGATAAATGCTTTTTGTTCCGAACGCCTTCCTCTGGGAACGCCTGTGGAAATCACTTGGAAGTTTGGAGAATGAGATTGGAATTGAGATTCTTTGAGGAAGCAAATGGGAATTTGGAGGATTTTCTCTCTCTAAAAGTGTTGAGTGAATGTGGAATGAAGTGAGAGACACACCACTTATATAAAGATAATTACTGTTCCTATTGGGCTTAAGCATTGAAAGCCCATTAAGGGGTATAATATATGTCACTGATTGTACGATTTGCTATACCAATACAGTATATGCCTAGCCAGGAGTATTTGGTATAAACAGCGTATTAAAATATGGCCTGTGACCGCCAGTAGACCATGACATTAATCCGGTGGATTAACATGCCTTCCAAGTCAGGACAAATGTCCACGGCTTAGGCATTCCTAGGAGAAGTCTGTGATTCCCTTAAACGCCTTGGGGCTAATTCCAAGGATTTTGTCCATTCTCGGACCGCCCATTTTCTTGGGGATAGGAAATTTCCCCTAACCGCCTTGGGCTAATTCCAAGGATTTTGGTCCAATTCTCGGACCGCCCATTTTCTTGGGGATAGGAACATTTCCCTAAACGCCTTGGGCTAATTCCAAGGATTTTGGTCCAATTCTCGGACCGCCCATTTTCTTGGGATAGGAAAATTTCCCCAATCGCCTTGGGCTAATTCAAGATTTTGGTCCAATTCTCGGACCGCCCATTTCATAAGGGTGGAAATTTCCCCTAAATACTTTGGAAGCTAAGTCTGAGGATTTTTGGTCCAGTTCTCGGACCGCCATGTTTTTTAAACATGGGACTTTTAGCTCCTGAACGCCATGGGCTGTAATCGCCCATGGGTTCACTTTGGTCAGTTCTCGGACCGCCATGTTTTTCAAACATGGACTTTTAGCTCTGAACGTCATGGGCTGAAATCGCCCATGGGCTCACTTTGGTCCAGTTCTCGACCGCCATGTTTTTCAAACATGGACTTTTAGCTCTTGAGCACCATGGGCTGTTATCGCCCATGGGTTCAGTTTGAAATGTGTTAGACTTGTAAACGCCATGGGCAGTAACCGCCATGGTTCACTTTGATCCAGTTCTCGGACCGCCAGTTTTTCAAACATGGACTTTTAGCTCCTGAACGCCATGGCTGTAATCGCACATGGGTTCAGTATAAAATGTGTTTAGACTTGTAAACGCCATGGGTAGTAATCGCCCATGGTTCACTTTGGTCCAGTTCTCGGACCGCCGTGTTTTCCAAACATGGACTTTAGCTCCTGAACGCCATGGGCTGTAATCGCCCATGAGTTCATTGAATAAGTTTTGCTTCTGAACGCCATGGCTCTAATCGCCCATGGGTTCATTTTGCACACTTCTCGGATCGCCAACTTTCACTGTTGTGTCTTTTCACTTATGGATGCCAATAATGGTATTCACCCATGATGATCTTCAATATAAGCGGATTGAAGGGAATTCAGTTGGCATTGCAAATTTTAATTGCTTATCAGTCCTCAGGCAGGGGCTAAAAATCCAAGTGTAGGATTTCCTCTATTACCTAAGGAATGTTAAGCATTATAGGGGTCTGATATTTATACCGCTCGACACTTTAAAAGACTAAAGAATCGAGCGTGGGTGACGTTCCGCCCACCCAATACTGGGCCAGGCCCAATGACCTTATTACGAAAATGCCATTATTAATTGCATTGACCAGTCAACAGAAGAGAGCTTCTTGGAGAAGCAGCCTAACAGAATTCTGTTAGGAGATCTTCTAGATCTTTCTGATAGTTGGCTAAATTACGATCGTACCCTCATATTGCCTATAAATAGGGATGAGGACCACAGAATCAGGGGACCAACTCTGGTGATTTCTGACATCAGTACACACTTTCTCTCTCTCAAAAACTATCTCTCTCTCACTTTTATCTCTCTCCTTCCTTTGCTGACTTAAGCATCGGAGGTGGTCCCCAGGGTACAAACCCCTGGCCCCTCTGACTGCTTTTTCTCTCTCTTCAGGACGTCTGACGCGTACTTCCGACGAGCCTCCGGCGAATATTCCGACAAAAACATTCAAGAATTGACAAGCGTAATCTGGATTCCCTGTTTTTAYAGTCTAGGTTTTTGGTACTTTGAACAGTAATAATGTAATCTGTTACTAGCGAGACTATTGGGACTAACAATACAAGTGAATAGACAATTTCAATTTCTAAAAAATTAAACAAAAAAATTGGGATGAAAACTTATTGACTGAAGAAGAAGGGGTGGCGTCATTAAGCASTGGCCGACATACACGTGGTGTTAGRGTGGCGGAGGCGTCGTCATCAGCGGCGAAGGATTCTTGGTTGTGGCAGCAGCAGGAACTCAAGAAGTAAGTACAGATGAGAAATGGAAGAGGAGATGGAGCCATGGAGGCAAAGAGATAGGGTTCAAAAGGGGGAAAGTAATTTTTGACATGTGAAATGTCGAGAAGTGAGTAACAAAGCCCACTGCTCGCTTTCACCTTACTCTGCCTACTATTGATTTCCACAATATAAAAAAAAAATCAAATTTTTTTATATACCGGGTCAACCGGTCTGGACAGGTGGATCACCGGGTTTTACTTGGACCGGACCGATGGCCCGGAATTATCAATTATTAGGGATCAATCCGGTCCGGTCTCGGTRGCAGATCCGGTCCAAATTGGTCCAAAATTCGATRTGAACCGATGTGTGTTCAGCCCTACAAGTGATAACTATTTCTAAAATTCATTTGGTTAACAGAAAATAAGAGCTGGCYTTGAAATTAATTTTCATTAATTTACATTAAACAAAAATAAGTAAACACTCGAAAAATTTCTCACTATTATGAATGGCTATATACATATACATTTATTTTGGACAAACGAACAACAGTCTTTAATATTTTCATTATGATTACTTATCACATATACAACCAGGATAAGGATTGGCATAAAAATTCTCCTCCTCTCGCATTGTTGGGCCAACTTGTCTGTAAGTAGGAATCCCGGTTCTTCCTTTATGTAATCGCTTGACTTTTCCAGAAAATTCTTCCCGTGTTATATTCTTGTTATCCAATAGGTCAATAAGCTTGACAACATTCTTTCTAATCAAGACAACAACAAATGAGAAGAAGTTAGTCACTTAGCTATCAATAACTAGTAATGCTATTGCTCTCTTCACATCAAATAAATATTCAACCTAAAATGCTATGATCAATAGTCAATACGGAAGTAGAGGTAGATGTGATACGTACATGTCCGGGTTAATTGTCTTTCGGAATCCTTGATACAACCTATGACCCTTGACCGCCTTTGCCATATGTCCATCATAAGTGTATATGAACACGTCGCTTTCGACTGCAACCGTATAATCTACAGCTGCAAGTTTATTACCATGACCTTTGAAAGGGGTGACTTCATCTTTAGTGGATAAGCTTGTATGGTTAAATAAGTTTGGAAACTTGGAACGTAAAGGTTCGAGTCCTTGAACGCCATAAATTTCACCCGCAACTATGTAAATCACGGTATCATTAGGAAATCCTAATGCTTCAAGGAACATAGCTACCTCCCTTGGAGTCATTGGGCAAGACCCTTGAGCCCGTTTTTGCTCACCATTTATGCGTTTTTCTCTCCAATGCCTCGTGCGATGTCTCATTATTGTAAGCTCTTCGGCCTCCTTGGAAGTTAAATTGTGAGTGCAAGCCGTAAATGCAAGAATGTCTTTCTCATACCTAACTTCAATTACGTCCTCAAAGCTTTACTTAACTATACTTGCAATTATATATATCTTAATTAATGATAATAACATGACCATAAAAAAGAAATTAAATGATGTACCTCAAATGTAGTGCAATATATGACCTCTTGTTCCTTCTAAGACTCTTGATAAAATTGCTTGCAAGACTTTTGATTTCATCAGTGTATTGAAGTGCCTCAAACATGGCGCGACATCGTAATCGTTGGATTGATCCCGATAGACCATTATTAGCAAGGCGTGAGTTGGTATGACTGAAATGTATTACCTTGTATTTCTTTAATAACCTTGCCATCTCCCATTTGTAATAATTAGCCTGCATCAAGGACAGTTATAGTYACTCTGTTACTTTGATGACATACATTTTATTTCTCATTATCATTTATTCTAGAAAAATTTGCTGAAAACTACTTACATTTTTCAATACTTTTAAAATAATTACCCACTTTTTATTTTTATTTTTTAAATAATTACCCACATTTTATAAAATCATTGTAAATCACAACCCATTTTGGTTTTAAGGTAATAATAAGTTGATTTCCGAGCAGTTTTTGACACTCCGACGACTGGGTCCCACTCCCTTTTCTATTTCCCTCTTTATAACTCTGATTTTGGGGTTTTATCTCCGATTCAACTCCCAAAAAAAATCTACATCTTTCTTCTTCGTTTTTCTTCAAATTATTGGCCCCAAATTCTCATGTATTTTTTTCTTTTTTCAATTCTCCCTAAATTTATCTCAAATTCTCTTCCACAATCTTTCTAATTTCTTCATTTTTTTGTTCTGTTTTTCCTATTTCTTTTTCTGAATTCGTTTTTGGGGTTTGCTGGGTTGAATAAATCTACAATGTATTTCAAGGTTGAAGCAGTTCAGAGCTGGCATGCTTGCAAAATTTTATGAAGGATATAAATACCCATCTTTCTACCATGGCTAATATTTGGTCTCGAGTAGACGAACGTGAGCAACAGTTAGCGAACAAGTGCGATAAGATCATGGGTTAACTACTCCGATTGAATTTGCATATCCKCTATCAAGGCTTTGGATGCAGCAAATATTCTGATCTTAATGCTCAAACAAATAAGCTCAATTCTGCTTTTCTTCATTTCTTTCCTGACTCTAGATCCATGGCCAAGACCAATGTATTGAACCTAGAAGCACAAAAGAAGTCTAATCTAACCCACATGGAGTACCCAAGGATCCGGGATTGATTTTCCTTAGGTACAATCAATGTGAGGCATAATTGCCAAATCTGTCAATTGTGTTTGAAAAGTGAGGAAATTTGATGGTGATGAAGWGAAATGGGTATGATGAAATTGGAGGGGAGGTTGGAGTTTGTTACTCGTAGGTGATGACAATGTTTGAATTGTCATTGAAAGTGTATGCAATCAAACTCAGAGAGAGAGGAGATTGGAAGAGAGAGAAGGATGAAAAAGAGGAGATGAAGGAGACGAGTGAACTGATGGAGTGAGAGGAGTAATGTAATGTGAGTGATGATTTGACATGGTTAAGGAACATTAATGGTGTAATTTAATTAAACATATAGGGGCAATAAGGTAATTTCACAAGGTAATTTGATTTTTGAGAGAGAAACATAAAGGACGTGGGGCATACTGCTCGAAAACCAGTTTACGATTACCTTAAAACCAAAATGGGTAGTGATTTACAATYYTTTTAAAAAATGTGGATAGTTATTTTAAAAAAACTAAATAGTGGGTAGTTATTTTAAAGTTTTGAAAAATGTAGGTAGTTTCCAGCAAATTTTCCTTTATTCTATTAGGTTAAATTAAAATAGAAAAATAATTTGGCTTCTAGGTAAATTCCACTATCATGTAAAACATCATTGTTATATTTGTTCTTGGACACAAATTAGATGTTACACCATGGTGTACCATCTAATTTATACACCAAACATATTAATTGCTTATTTGGATGATTGAATTAATTCAATGCGCACTTTATAAATTTYTTCATCCCACTTTTTAGGATATTATTTGATTTTTTTCCTATCTGCTATTATCTATTACTAGTATTAATAACTTTTGTTATTTCAAATTTCAAAATAAAACAAGTGCACTTTTAAAAATAGTTCATATAACAAAAATACCTACCATAGAACATGTTACTTGACTACATGTTCTATGGTTGAGATATTTGTTCTATGCACCAACAAAAGAACTTGGATCATGGATAGAACACCATAGAACAAAGAAAAAATTATAGTGAGACCAAAGAATAACCTCAAATCACCACAAAACAGGTATCCTGCCACTAAACACGAACATCATCGTAGAACAAATACTCAACCATAAACACTTTCATTGTATAGAACATGAATATTTAAATAAACAAGTGATCCTTATATAAGAACATGAATATATGAACTACCAAAGAACACGCATATTCTCGTACATTTTCATACAACAATATGAATATAAGGTGACAAAAAATTTAAAAAAATAACTTAATTCTGACAAAAAATAATAATTAAATTTTTGAAAAGTGTGACAAAATTATAATTAATGTTATAAGTTGGTCTCATAACTTAAAACACATTAATTGTGATGTTCATTCAATTAAGAGGAGTGTTTTATGAAACACAATTATTAATGGGATAAAATATTTATTAGACAATTATATCCCATGGTACACATAATAGACTATACAGCATGATGTGTAGTCTATTAATTAATTTTGGGCACGCGATGCGTGCGTAAATTATAACATGTATTTAGCTCACACTTGTAAATGAAGAAAATTGTGAATCTTGTTATGCTCAAATGATTCTTGAATATGTTTATAACTTTCAACAATGAACAAAAATGATTATTTTTGGGGATACAATATGACTGAAATGGAACTAGTATGTTTTTTTTTTTTATAAGAAATTGAGCTAGTATGTAGTTCATACTTATAATTATACTTGATTCAATGCTCAATCCTTTCAATATATTTTAAAAAATTTAATTTTATGTTTATGGAAGAGTTCCTTCTTAATAAACATATTGTAATTATTGCATTGGATTGCATTGACATATTATGAGCAATTTTCTATAAAACGAAAAATTGTCATATTTTCACTTATATGGATTGATAATTATGTTGACTTGTGATTTTTTTAAAGTAAAAAATAATAATACTAATGGAAGGAATGTAATTGCATAGGCCTATAGGAGGGACATCATTACTCCTCTCTTCCCTTATGCAATTGAGATATTATGGTATTAACCATGAGATAATATATACAATAATTTWATGACCATTTATCTTTTATATGGATGTGGAATCTATATTGTCTAATTGACGTACATATTCTTTTGACATATGTAATCTTTTTTTGGTTATTTGATAACTTAATACAGAATATATCTTATGTATGGAAATAATTTTCTGTAATTTTATTATAGTGATCAAATTTCTTGTCTTACTCCCTCCATTCTAGTTTGTTTTTAATGTTTTCTTTTTTGGTGTTCCCTTTTACTCTTTATATTATCTTTTTCATGCTTTACTTAATAAACTAGCTTTGTCTTGRCGCACGCCATGTGTACAAATGCACAAATGCCAAAATCAATAAATTGTGTTTTAAATTTGAATTCCAAACAATGGATTTTAATTATTTATTTGTATCAATTTTTATTTTAATCACACCTTTCTCTTTTTACCAAKAATTTATTAACTTGGTTTATTTTTGTAAATTTAAAAATTCCTCTATATCCAAGATTTATTTTAAGAATGTAATTAATTAAAAGAAGTTTAAATATGTAACTTTAAAATTATCAAGGGATAATTTCGTATTTGTATAGGGGAGACACTATTACTCACCTTCGGCTTATATACTAGAGATTATTGCAATAGATATATTTTTATAAATCATGACACTTGTTAGCTCCACTTCAATTCGGTTATCATATTATAGTACACTATATATATATAMAGAGTTAGGTTCATATGAGAACCCTCCCTAAAATGAGAACTATGAGAACTTTAATCTCAACCTTCCATAAAAACCCAAAATAATCCTAACCATTCAATATTAAAATTATTTTTTCATTTTTTCACTCTTATCCTATCTCTGACTCTCTCTCTTCCCTCATCCTTTCTCTCTCCACTCTCTGCTCCACTCCTCTACTCCACTCC
This sequence comes from Bassia scoparia, assembly GCA_008642245.1. Taxonomy (NCBI): domain Eukaryota; kingdom Viridiplantae; phylum Streptophyta; class Magnoliopsida; order Caryophyllales; family Amaranthaceae; genus Bassia; species Bassia scoparia. Next base: position 49,899 of record SNQN01000724.1, read on the forward strand.
TCTGCTATACTGCTGCCACATAAGCGACGCACCACCATCGACCACCATCGCTACAACGCCACCGCGCCTGCCGCCGCATAATCACCTTCACTCTCCCACCCAATCGCCTCCCCTTTCTCTCTCCTCGCTATCCCTTTCTCTAACGCACCACCACTACACTTGCACTCACCATTGAGCACCGCCACACCTCGAACCACCCCCGTCGCCGCATTAAACGCACCACACGCACCAAGCCAGATCCACCTGAGCTCACCACCTTGTTTTAGGTTCGAAATATGTATGGTTTCTAATTAGGGTTTTATTTATTTGGATTGTGGTGGTGGGCGAATTGCTGGTGGGAGATCGATGGAGCACGCGACGAGGATGGTGGTGGATCTGGGTGCTCGTGATGGGATGCGGCTAGCTAGCTAGTGGAGGTTTGTTGTGTAGGGTCGGGTTCGCTGATAGTTTGGGTGTGCGTGGTTCGTTGGTGCTGTACGGTGGAAATGTGGGTGGGTTGGCTAGGCTGGGTTGGGCTTAGTCGACAATTGTGGGGTTAAGTGTTGTGTGTTAGGTTTGGTGTGCGTGGTGCAGTGGGCTGGCCAAGTGTCAAGTGGCTGGTGGTCTTGGTGCGTAGTGATGGTGGTGGCTCGTGTGGGCTGGGTTGGCTAAGGAGGAGAGAGAAAGTTACTAAAAAGTGTAGAACATGAAGCATAAAATTGCAGAACACAAAGATCTAAATCGTAGAACATAATGACGATGATTGTAGAACATGAAATAAAAAATATAGAACATAAAACTAAAGTTGTAGAACATAAGAGTTCTCATAGTTCTCACCTAAGAAGAGGTTTCTCATGGATCCTCACCCTATATATTATATATATAATATATATATATATATATATATATATTATATATATATTATATATATATATATATTATATATATATATACTATATATATATATATATATATATAGGAAGGATCATGTGAAAAAAACCCTTAGGTGAAAACGTGAAAACTTCTAATCTTGACCTAGGATCTCGAAATGAAAGGCCACGATTTAATCTAACATATACTTATAATTGAATATGGGGTACATTAGAGGTTTAAAGGGTACGCGTGTTGCTACAGTGTTTTGGGGGTTGTTTTTTACTGTTCATCAATAGTAGCTTCAGTCTCGTGTACCCCTTTTAAACCTCCAATTACCCCTTAAAATGTTAAAGTACTCATTTTGTTTGTTTCACGTTTCTCATATAACTTGTTTTTCACTGGATCCTGACTCTATTATATATATATATATATATATATATATTATATATATATATATATATATATATTATTATATATATATATATATATTATATATTATTTATATATATATATATATATATATATATATATATATATTATATATATATATATATATAAGCCAAGGGGAGCTATGGTCCCCCCTATGCAATGACTTAAATACCCTTTCAATAAACATTGAATTGCCTATAATGCTTTTCTCAATCAATTCTTTCCTAATTTAAATGTGTAGAAAGGAAAATAAATTTCAACTACAAAACTAATATAAATAAAGTTCAAATATAAACTAACATAAAATAAGCATGCTAAAGAAGAATAATTAAGATCAAAATAAAGACAATTAAAGACTACATAAAAATAAAAAAATGAAACTCAGATTTGAGTGAGAAGTAACAATTTAATTTTTCCGTAAATTTTAAGCACGCATAGCGTGCAAAAAAACTAGTATATATAAGCCAAGGGGAGCAATGGTGTCCCCCCTCTTAAATTACTATATTACCCTCTTACATACAAAAAATAACCAAAAGCATTCCTAAAACAATCCAATTATTCTAATCAATGCACAACAATCAGTTAATGAGGAATTAATATAATCAACACACTATAAATAAATTAATCATAAACTGAAAAATAATTAACAATTAATATTCAATATTCAAACAATCACTACAATTAATCATGAATTAAATTATTTAGAAAATTATTTTTCAATTGCACACTTTATAAAAATAAAATTTGGAATATCAATTGCAAAAAATGCATTTACTACTGTATTAAACTATCAAATCTAAATTTTGCCTGCATGCTATTTGGAATATCAATTAGAATGCATTATATTTCTGCATTAAAACTATCAATTTAAATGTTGCCTCCACGCATAACGTGCAAAAAAAAGCAATAAATAAATAAATAAATAAATAAACATGTATAATTTATTAATTTATCTAATACTACGTAGTAAAAAAATTATAGTCAACCATTCAGTGGCCAATTGAAATATTTTTCATATTATTGTTCACTATTAAAATAAATTTTAAAACGCTAAGCACGCATCGCGTGCTAAAAAAACTAGTGTATATATATAGGGTGAGGATTCCATGAGAACTATGAGAACTCTCATGTTCTACAATTTTAGGCTCATGTTCTACAATGTAATTTATATTTTTAACAAATTTCATTTCATGTTCTAAAAACTAAACTTTATGTTCTACAATATTTTGCAACATTTTCTCTCTTCTCCCTCACCTCCCACACCACCAGCAACACCATTTCGGGGCCACAACTAAGCCATACCTTAGCTCAGCCGCACCCTCTCCCACCGAACCCTAGCCTAGCCGCACCCCCCACCACTGAGCCCTTCCGACTTGGACCGYATCCACTCGCCCACCACCCACAACCACTGCTCCAAGTCGCCACAACCACCACCACATTGAGCCCAGCCCAACCCACCTGCACCCTCACCCCACACTAACAACCTYGCCCATGCACCAAACACCCTCCACCTCACCCGCACCATCTCCACCGCACCACCACCCTCACCCCACACCGTACCAACATTCTCACCCTCACCGCTCCCTCACACGCACCAACGAACCACCACCAAACCCCCCAACAAACTTCGCCTACAAGCCCAACGACCTAAGCCAACCGCACCACCACCCTCAACCGAACTCACCCTTAGCCGAACTGAACCGAACAAACCCGCCACCACTGAAATCGTATACTAAAAACCGAACCACGAAATTAGGGTTTTCAATTGAAAAAAAAAATAAGGTTTCTAAAACCTGGAACAACAAGGGGATGTGATTCGGTGGTGGACTGATGTTCTGATGCGACGGCAATTGGTGCGGCCGTGGGAGATAGGGGCGAGTGAGGAGAGAGAAAGGGGTTTGAACTTGCTTGGTAGGTGTGGTGTGGCGGTGGGAGATGTCGTGGTGGGGCGGTGTGGTGGGGAGGTGCGGGGATTGCAGCGAGACGGGGCTGTTTGGTGGTGGTACGACGTGTAGCGGCGGTGGCTAGCGTAGTAGTGGTGGTTGTCATGGTAGAGGAGAGAGAAAGTGTTGGGAGGAGAGAGAAAGTGATGAGGGAGGAGAGAGAGTCAGAAAGAGGGATAAYGGAAAAAAAGAGAAAAAATATTTTAAATAATGAAGGGTGTAGATTTGTTTTAGTTGATTTGAATGGCTCATATTAAAGTTCCTATAGTTCCTACAATAAGAGTAGTTCTGAGAGGATGCAAGAGACGTTCTAAGATTATCCAAAGGTCGATTATATCATTCATAATTATATTTTCAAGCTCCTAACTTGTTGAAAGAAAGATGGAAAGATTGGAATACGCTAGGAAAATCTGGAATTTTCGATCAAGTGAAGATATTGGAAAGATCTGGTTGGAAGGATTAATTTATGTTTGTATTTTATTTATTTTATTTATTTAATTCGAATTATTATAGATTAGATTTAGTTGTTAGGATATTTATTAGTTAGTTAGGATATTGTTAATTATGATTATATTCTGATTTGATTAGGAAATATCTTAGGTTAGTTAGGGTTAGTTGGAAAACCGTGATAGAATATCTGGAAAAACGTGTGGGATATTTCAGATTTCAGATTTGTTAGATTAGTTATTTCAGTCGGTTAGGATAAGATATTTTAGGATAATGTTAGTTAGGATATCTTAATTAGTTTTAGATATTAATTTGTATTTATAAATAGGTGTCGAATTCTTCAATAAAATTCAGAGATTATTTGAGTTTAAAAATCCTTCTTTGTTTATTTCAGAGAAAACCTTTGAGTTTGTGGTTTGGTTCCGGAAATTCACTTGATTAGCTACTAGGTCGTTGTCTCTTTTAGTGGCTGTTCACTTGGTTGGTTAAGATCTTCGAGTGGCTTTTTAAGATTTGAAGTTATATTTATTTGTTCAAACACTATCACACTCGTGTTTTGCTCGTTTCTTGGATTTTTTGGAATATCTTTCCTTTAAAATCCATTCAGGTATTCATATGAACCTAACTTTCTCTCTCTCTCTAGAGAGACTATAAGATAAGCGAATCAAGGAGTGACATTTATCAGCTCATCGATTGATTGTCTTATATATAGTTCACTAGTATATTTATGCAATGCGTAACTTTTTAGTGTGACAAATTTATGTACCAAACAATCTAGAGAATACTTTATAATCAATAGAAAATATAATAATGTATATAGTAATACATTTTATACTTTTATTGTACTTATACATAGTGTAAAACAATCAGGTTGAAATTGCTTGATGATCATATTGAATTATGGTGTGTTATATATAATAATTATTACTTTTGAGTACCATTTCAAATTAATAATATTTATCATTCTTTGAAATTGTTTTTAAGATGGGGTAAGATCGAGGAGAGTAATTTCCATGTACTCTCTTCGCTCTGCTAAATTCATCTCCTTAATGATATTGAGAATGTCATAATAGTGAATCATTTTAAATTCTCGTCAATATGAAAGAATCCAATACAGGTCATGTTGTGGTGTTATTAGAATTGTTTTTAACAAGTATTTAATAAAATTCAATTTTTAAAATTTTTACTCATGCTATAATTAAAGATATTTCATTTGTAAAATTGTGCATTGGCAAACGGGTAAATGTATAGTGTGTCAGGATAGATGGAGACATAGGGAGTAGTCACCACCAACATCACCCTTCTCTTAATAATATGAGGAATCTAAATATTTGTGAATTGTACAATTAAAATTATTGAAATAATTTATTCGTTGATTTGATTTTGATTTTTTATTTGATTGACAATTGTACAATTAAAATTAATCTCACGTGATATAAATACAGAGTATGTCCACTTTACTAAAAATAACCTTTCTTAAAATAATGAAGAAGGATTAGTAATAAGGTTAGTATTGTAATCTCACATGATTATGAAATATTTAATTACCAAAATAACCTTATTAAAACAAAATTTGAGAAGAGTTAGTAAGGGTAGGGAGACACCGCTGGCCCACCATCCTTCCTTCCCTTAATAATAACATAAGTAAGTATCGTAAAATAAGTTATAAATAAGAAAATTCCCTTTGATAGGCACCAATTTTTCGCGAAATCCTTTGATAGGCACACAGTTTTTTTAAATTCCCGCATATGATAGGCACAAGTTTTTGTAGGGTGTTTCGATCATGAGATAAAATCATTTTTTGGCGGTTAAAACCCAATTGCTTAGTTGGCTTGGGCATGTAGTTTCGTAGGGTGACAATTAGTTGTGGTGGTGGAGGAGTAGCATAGTGGGGCGAGGGTGAAAGTTTTAACAGAGTATTCCTTATTTTACTTACGGTTAAAACCCCCTACAAAAACTCATGCCTATCAAAGGGATTAAAAAAGAACTCGTACTTACCAAAGGGATTTCGCGAAAACTGTGTCTACCAAAGAAAATATTCCTTATAATATTACTAAGAACAAAAAAAACAAGTACTTGTATAATTAAGTTCAACGTAGAAAAATTCATATCAAATCAGAACAAAATATACTAGGTTCGTATTAGAAAATTGAGCGAACTAACATAGCCCAAGATGTCAATTGAGTCTTTAAAATACTAGGAATATTCATAGAATAAATTCATAAAATAAAAAAAATTAATTATCATAGTCAACCTTTAGTGGTTGCTTGTATTTGACTCTTTATCATCAAATTTTTCATGAAACGCCCCTTTCAGTTTTTGTTTATACGTATATAATAATAAAAATTTACTAAAAGGCAAATAATATATTATTTAAATAAAAATATAATTCTTAATCTAGCTAAATTTTCATACTTTTGACCAAAAGATGGGTGCCTTCACTAACAACTTTCTTTCTTTCAAGCTTTGATGTTAAATTTTTAGCCACCCGTAATGTCATGTTTTTAGGACTTGCCACGAAATTGCTCCCAGTTAAAATGTCATCAAATTCACTACACAGTGGATGGAGAGAATTATAATTATTTGCACACATGTTTGTGAGCATTATAAGCTTCAAGGACTTACTTTCTTATTCGTATTGGGGTAAACATGAGGGTATCACTATCCTTGTACTGCAGTTATAGTTTGACTCTAATTCTATTATTAATGACAGGTTTTTGCATACTTTATCCAAATCATGTTTGTTTTAACTTCGTCTATTGCCAATTCATGTAATTTCCTAAGTTAACTAACCTCTTTAAGTAATTGTTCATTAATCGACGAGCTTTTACGTAAGCAAGGTTATTCAATATAKTCGGTAACAAGAGGGGCATCCCCCTAGAGAACCAAAAACAATTGGGCATTTGGCTTGTTGGTGAAGTGCAAAATCACCTCAATAGATTTTTGGGCGACAATAGTGGTTGTGAGAAATTGTTATCATCTAAACTACAAATCTTTTGTGTGCTTTAGATGTTTTTCTTCACCATGGATCCTAGGATATCCAAGAGAAAGGGTATTAATCAGAAGGATGAGAATTCATGCAACCAAAATCCTTAGAATTTACTAGAGGATCTTGTTGATGTTGAAATTGTTCTACAATCTGATAAAGGTTTTCTTTCTCCTGAGCATTCTGAGCATCATGCACAAAGGCAAGATGGAGTGTAACTCAATAGGAGGGAAAACCATTATCCTACTAGATTCATACTCAATAATTCAATATACACAATGTACGTTGAAATTGTGAAAAGTTTACTAGAGGATCTAAAAAATAATGATAGAGAGTACTCCCTCCGTTCCAGTTTATTCTTTATGTTTCCTTTTTGGTATTCTCTTTTATTCTATACTTTTGTTTTATTTCCTTTTTCATACTTTAATTTTTTGCCCATTAATGTTACTTGTAGCCCTAAAATATCTGGTAATACTCCTTACTTATTTCCTCATTATTCTTGATTTTCCACCCAAATTTATTTCATTCACTCATTTTTAAATATGAAAAGATTTACTTTAATTTTATTTTATCGCACACATCTCAAACAACTTAAAATAATAATACAACTTCCAAGTAATACTAAACTATTTTATCCAAATACTAATTTCCCTTCGGATCGAAGAAAGTAGTTCAATAACCTCCATTYTGGCATGGTACATGAAAGCGCTAGGGTGATAACTGCTGAATTGTGAAACTTTGGTTCTCAAACCCAAGAGGCAGTTACTATGCAGGTGGATAAGAGTATATTGGATATAAATGAGGCAGTTACCATAATGATCAGGGGCCTTCTTCCTCTTCTCTGCCTCCACTAGCTTCACACTTGTTAGCTCTTCAATAAGACTTTTTCCACCCATGGCCGGGAACTTACCCTAGTTCAGGAAATGGTTGTAATCATAATGGGAGTATGGCCAACATGGCAAGTGMCCCTCAAACTGCTGCTTATGTACAGTTAGCTCAAAATCATTACCCTACCTTTCCTGAACCACCACCCACTTATATTCCTCAAATTAGAAATCAAGGACACCATCTTATAGTCCTAAAAGAGTTAATCTCCTCGTTTGAACAATGTGATATCTATTACATCATGATAGAGGAAAATCAAGAGGCTAACTACCAAGCTCAATAGGCTTTCATTTAAGGACCCTAATGGTTTTGAACAGAGTGTAATACACGTGAGTACATTCAAATTAAAATCACTAGATGAAACTATTGTGGTTGAGGTACACAACGATAGTGTACCTAGTTGTGAGTTAGACTAACGCCAAAAGATTAAAGAATATGTTCAAGATCCTTTTGAAAAGAAAGCACCTGCTAAAGTTAGGCTGCAACTACCAAATATTTCTTACTAGGGAATAAGATTTAACGAAAAGATCCACAAGGCTTGCTTTTTAGGTGCGTTAATACAAAAAAGGTTTTAACTATCCTAGCTAACGTTCATCATGGAATTTTTGGTTCTCATCAATTAGGACATAAGATGAAGTGGCTCATACATCATATAAGGTTCCATTGGCCTTTTATTGAAGGTGATTATTTACAATATGCCAAAGGTTGTTAACAATGACAATCGATTTAAGCCAACATGTAGGGCTCCAGTAGGGCCATTGATGTTGTTTGAACAATCACACCAAACTCATCTAGACACCATGAGTATATTTTAATAGCAACTGATTACATCACAAATTGGATCGAGGACCAAGCTTTCCAAAGACTTAATGCAAGAGTAGAGAATTTATTTTTTGAATGATCTTCGTTGGGTTTGGGTAAACCATCACCACAGATTAAGCTTAGAGGTTCACAAGCGATGAGTTTGATGAATATCTAAATGAGTATGTTATTTAGAAAATTCATTCAATACCATATTTTGAACAACCTAATGGGCAAGCGGAAGCTACTAACAAGATCYTAGATAAAGGGATAGCTAAAATGGTATATAACAATCCAAAGAATCGGCATACTCTTCTTGATTATGCTATGTGGGCCTATCAAGCCTCAAAAAAGGATGCAACAAGGACTACTACATACCAATTAGTGCATGGTCATGAACTAGTTCTACCAGGTGAATTAAGTGCTAAATTGGCTCGTATTGCTAGGTATATGGATTTGTGTCTCGAAGAATATAATGATGCCATCAAAATTGAACTAATGGATGTGGAGGATGAACGCTTGCAAGCTTTGGAGAATATCAATTGTAATCCCCTGTAATTTTCAAAAATTTATTAATATACTTCCTTGTAAATATATTACGATTTATCTTATAAAAAGATATATATTTTTATTTAAATGCCATTATTTACATTTAAATTATATTTTGTAATAAAAAGATATATATCTTATTTGAATTTTAATTTTATGATAGAAATTTA
>SNQN01000724.1:98033-112754 GCA_008642245.1 Bassia scoparia
AATTTTGGAATCTCCAAAAATTTGTGCCATTGGATTGATTATTAAATTAATCTCTAGGACTGATTAGAAATTCCCCCTTCTCACCTCTTTAATAAATTGATTTTTTAATACATATTTTATTGTTTTGAATCACATTACTAACATAACAAGTTTAGACTAATGATTAAATTTCGAGTGACATCATTTTTGGTGATAAAGAGGGGGAATGTTATATTCTATATAGCTATCGTGAAGCTATATCAAGTGGCTGACTGGTTTAATTGCAAATCGGGGAGTGATTCGAGACTAGCCAGTAGAGAACTACCTCACTCCTCCCCTCCTTATAAATTATTAGTTATTTAACACCCTAGTGTACGAGTCCACTAGCAGATATTGTCCTCTCTGGGTAGCCTGCAAGGATAATATCTACTAGTGGGCTGTGTGCACTTAGGGTGTTGCAGATGGTATCAGATCCAAGGCCCATTCGATGTCATGTGTCGTGCCTTCGAGACGTAGGCTCTTTTTCAAGGGAGGGTGAACGGGAAGTAGGGTTCATTCCACGTCGGAAGTGGATGAGAAAGAAATCTACTATATAGAGACATAGAGTAGATTAATACCTCAACCTAGTAAAAGGACTTTTGGGTGGTAACAAGCCAACCAAAGTAAATCTTATGAAGATAGGCAAAAAAGACAATATCTACTAGTGGGACTTCATGTACAGGGGTGTTTCAAGTTAGATAATCAGGCGTTGCTTGGAGATATACATTTAATTTTGTAATTGTAGTTTGCGTTTTTATTACATTTTGATACGACTTACTAATAGCAAGTTTACCCCAATGTCTTAAGATTTGGAGTAAATCATTTTGTGTAAGAATAAGCCTAGAGATGTATGCATGTTTCTTTTCATCTATTTTGTTTTTTTTCTATATTATAGTGTTGTCCTCATCTCTCATAATATTGGTGTTTTAATGGATGTGTTTATTAGGGAATTATAAATTTTATCACTTTAACCCAAGAGTTATTCATATTTATATATGACATCTTTTGCTTATTTTAACTTTTTATAATATTTTATATATACAAAATTAGTAAACATTACACTAATAAAATTTAAGTGGATCCTAATCTAAGTCTTAGTTGAGACTAGGATCTAAAGACTCAACTTTAAACTTGATTGAGATTTTTAAAGAAAATGAGGGAAATACGGTTTAAACCAAGTCTTAAGACTCAAATTTGGTGATATCACTCCAAGTTATAAACTGGGGCTATCTTATCTAATTGGTTTTGTTCTTAAGATTGTATAGCGTAATTAGAATCCATAAATTAGACTTAGAATATTTAAATTACACTTGAATAACAATATAAAATATTCAAATTAGAAAAAAGGAAAAAAGAGAAATAATCTACTGAAATAAGAATTTTGAGTTTTATTATTAACGGAAACCTTCGACTCAAGAACTTTGTACATCTTATATGGTCTTATGGAAAGTTTAGGCACTTTAGGGTCATTTAAAAGATTAGACGATTATTAAAAAGATTAGGGATTTAAAAGTATAGAGGTTACTTGAGGGATAAAGTTAAGAATTGTGAGCGTTGGAAAAACTTGAAATTACTATTACATTGAATAATTTTCTTTCGGATCAATGTATTCACAATTAGTTTAAATCCATGCGATACACAATATTTACTAATTTAATAAGAAAATTTTTAAAATTTTGAGTATATATGTGCATGTTATATTTTTATAGAAAGTTGTTTTCATTTTATATATCTCTTTATAAGCAAGGGGGAGCTATGGTGTCCCCTATGAAAATACAATAGTACCCTTATTGATTTTAAATGTAAAACACAAATTTAAAGGAAAAGATGTGCAATCAATCAATCTATTTTACATTCATAACTAGCTAAATTTGGAATAAGTTTTGTCAAATCAATTAAAAAGAAGTCAATAAATAATTGATGGAACTTTAAAAAAAATCGTTGACCAATTATTATTATAATTAATATATATAGAGTATATATTGATTTAAGAGCATGATTAATATTTATTTAGTATGGAATATAATTAAGGTCATTAATCATAATTGTCAATTTGTGATTTATAAATAAAATCTTCTAAATCACATGATTGATTTTCGAATTAATGACAGAGTTTATAAGAAACTGGGAAAATTATATAATTAAATAATCCCTAGAATTGTGGATATAATAATCAAATCAACTTAAAATATTAATCATTAGTAGTCATCAAACTAAAATTTATAATCAATTATCAATCAATTAAAAATTAATGCAATCTACGCTAAGTATGTAAGTAGTAATTTTCACTCCCACTCTATATAAGTAAACTCGCGTGTAGCAATGTAAACAATAAATACATATTTATTAGTCTTTCCAGCTTTTTATTGACATTTTTTAATTGTATTTTATGGAATTATTTATGGACATGTCGATCATATTTCATCTTTTGTTATGATTTCTTACCAATTATTTCTTTATATAACAAACATGTCGAAGGTGTATTTTTGCGTTTATTAATCTTTTTCTCTTATGGTTTTCATAATTTTTCTTTTATGAGATGATAAAAGTTGCATTAATTTATGACTACATTTTTCCATTTTTGGTAACCAATATTAAGAAAAAATGTATTATTTTAATGTCTTATCATTTTTCATTATCATTTATTGTGGTAATGTTTTTATTGGATACATTTTTATTTATTTGTTTTCCATTCTGGATGTTTTCATCATAAATGTTCTAAATAAGTGAATGGGCTACTATCTGTGTAGGTGGTTCATTTATAATGTATGTATTTGATCTTAAAAATTTAAATTATGTTGTAAGAAATTTAATTATGAGGTAAAAAACTTATGTTCTACGACAATACTGAAATAGATCTTTTTATGATAAAGGATTTAAAAGACAATTTACATCATTAATGGCTTCTAATATCGACAGCATCGCGTGCAAAAAAAACTAGGTATCGTGTTGATGGAGGATTTACGTTAATATAAACACGTGGGGCATGGTAATATGTATTTGTTTATAAATGGGCTATTAATGGAAAATTGAGTGAGTTAAACCGTACTACAGGCACAACATTTTAATATAAAATTGTATGTGGTATAAATGTGATTTACTATTGTTGTTCATGTTTTATAAAAAATCCTCGTTATGATAGTAATGTATGTATAGTAATGAGTAATATTGGTAAGTATTTGAATAATAATATGTTTGTCAAATTTTTGCTTAAATAACAGATTTTGTTTTTTATTGTTTATTTATATTGATGATATTGCATTTACTAAATTTTATTATTGTAAGTTTGAATCTTCTATATATTTGTTTAAATAATATTATGTTGTTTATTGATAGTAAATCGTTTTTAATTAGAATTAAAAGTATTGGAATTTTAGTTTACGTGTATTATAGTTAGTATTAATATAGAAAATTAATTTAGGGAACTTTTAAACAAGGTTGACATAGTGTCCTCTTCTCGTTTTTTGCTTTAAGTAATATATTTGTACCTTAATAGATATGTGATGATTATAATTATATCTATAATAAAGTAGGGTCATTGGCTCACACTACTATAAAAGAAGTGTTACATTTATAGCAATATTTTTCCGCTTACAAATTTTATATATGTCATTTATTTACTCTTATTGCTTACACCCCATCCATCTGTTTTTCTACTTGCATCTTTCTTTTTTGGGATGTCAAAGTTAGAAAACTTTAACTAATTTTTTTCTGTAAATTTATAATGTATAAATAATCAAGTGAGTTTGTTGTTAGTTTTATCTAATGGTACTAGTACGTATAAATTCAATAAAGATTTGAATATGAAACTTACCTGGATACGATGAGGTATTCCTATTGCTGTGCTTTTGAAAGTAGGTTGTTGCTCCTTAAAATCAGTCCTTAAAATTTGTTTCTCTCTTACATTATTCAATTCAGGGAAACTTCTAAGAAGATATATCTTTGATGACATTGTAATTAAAAACAATAACCCCAAAACCTTGAACAACCAACTGCTAAGATTTTGCCTGTTCGGGTTCCAGTTCCATATGAGACGACATAATAATAATAATAATGGTAATCCCTTCTTCATGATGGCCGGGTAGGTTTTCTTCAATAATGTGTTACCATGAGTATTATCAATTGGATTCACAAGTCGATCATCAGTATCATCTTCCACAAATTCATGTTTGTTTCATCTTCTACTACTGCTTTTCTTCCTTTCCTTTCTAAAAWATTGTCCGATCCTTATTTGTGGGAAAAAGGAATGGAACATAGTTAGTTGTTTAATCTCTACTTATTTGAAACAAATTTCATCATTTAAATCACATTATTGTTACCATTTCTATTTTTTCTTCTTTCAAACACAAAGATGCGACATTCATGCCGTGAATCAATATTTATGAGTATTTTCTGTTTTGATTTTTATTGATAAAAAACTCACACCAATAATTTATTTTTACAAAAAAAAAGTCAATATATGTACACAATGCTAGGCGAATGAAACGTCAAGGTCGTTGCATGAAAATACTATAGAATGTCGAATAACTTATTAATACAAAAGGGTTTACAAAGATGGCTCAAAGGGTTGCAAAAGATTGAATGAATACAGGTGATGAGAAAGGAATGACTTTTTGTGAAGCTTGATAAAGATTGCCCCTCTTGGCAATGTCCATTGATTCTGAGWTCCACACTTCCTCTTAGTTTSGTTCCATTAAAGTTAGTAGTACAAACTATATGGAGGTTAGAAAGAAAATKAAAAATGAAACTTTTATTGATTCCAAATGAATTTATTACANTGAGGTCAAAAAGTTGGAGAGAGTGTGTGTAAAAAGGGGAAAGTAAGGGAAAGTGGGGTAAGTAAGAAAAGTTGTGGTTAAAAGGTAGGAGAGTGAGTGTCCAAAAATGGAATAAAGCATAATGCACATAACATTAAGAATTATCCAAATGAGGAAATTGCACCGAACTTGAGTATTACGATTTATTTCTTATTACATTTCGAATATAAATCAATAAAAAAATTACCTATATCCTTGCATAGCGAGAGATCTAAATTGACACATATTTTGATATAACCATGCATCACACGAGAGCTAACCTAGTAAAATTATACGAAGTATAAGTATATTAATCAATAAATGCTTAAAATTTAGTCAACGTACATTTATTAACCTTAACTAAATTTTTTCGTAGACTGTTTTGCAATCTAATAACATATACTAAAGCAATCCCCACCCCTTCATATTTTCCCTCCCAAATTTCCCTCTCATTCCCACCTTATTAATTATATATATTTATATATTTATTGTTATATTATTATTTATATTTATTATTGCATAGAAATTATAAGAAAACATTTAATTAAGGTTAATAATTGTACTTTGGATAAAACTTTAAACATTTATTAATTGATATACATATAGAATTCTATTTATTATCACAAATAAAACATTATTAGGAAACAATCACATTTATAAAAAAGAATTCTAATAACATACACTAAAGCAATCCCCACCCCTTCATATTTTCCCTCCCAAATTTCCCTCTTATTTCCACCTTATTAATTATATATTTATTGTTATATTATTATTTATATTTATTATTGTATATAAATTATAAGAAAACATTTAATTAAAGTTAATAATTGTACTTTGGATAAAACTTTAAACATTTATTAATTGATATACATATAGAATTCTATTTATTATCACATATAAAACATTATTAGGAAACAATCACATTAAAAAAAAAGTTTTGATTTCATTTACGGTATTTCTTATTTTATTTAAAAGTCGAGCATTTTCTCGGGTACAATCTAGTAATGTATATAAATAATAATATACTCCCTCCGTAACACATTAACTGCAACAATTGGACACTTTTCCTCTCTACTTTATGTCAAATCGTTTCAGTTCATGTGTTACAGAGGGAGTAATAATTAATTAATTAATTAATTAATTAATAAGG
This sequence comes from Bassia scoparia, assembly GCA_008642245.1. Lineage (NCBI taxonomy): Eukaryota > Viridiplantae > Streptophyta > Magnoliopsida > Caryophyllales > Amaranthaceae > Bassia > Bassia scoparia. Next base: position 103,998 of record SNQN01000724.1, read on the forward strand.
TGTAGATGAGAGAGAAATAAATTTGGGACGGAAAATATAAAAGGGTGGCCTGGGGCGGTTTACTTTAGTATATGTAACTAGATTAGCCCCGTGCGTTGCACGATTGATATATTGAGTAGTTTGATTTTTCAAAAACAAAAATTAAAGGAAAAATTACCATACCATTTACTACCAAATAAAGTACGGAGTACATTATTCAGTTTAAATTACAACTGCTTATTGTGTTTGTTATTTTGCAACTTATAGCCACTTAATGTTTTATGTTAATCAAAGTGTAGCAATATGGATATTTTCCAAATAAAATCTTGTTATTGAAAAACAACCATATGGTTCTTGATTGGAAAAATGAAAACCATGTGATTGCAATTTAATTATAAGTAAAACTTGAAATAATGGCTATAAATAGGGGGAAAATTATTGTGTAKATTTAAAATTAAATACGTTTGTGGACTTTTTTTTAGAAAAAAAGGTGTGGCGATAATTTTGAATTCCTATGAAGCATTTAAGTCATTGTTTAGATATTAAAAAATTAAAATTGAAAAGAAAAATGATGGCGTATCATCCATTTTTAATTTTGGAGGGGATTTTTTTAATGAGATGATGACACGTGTCTTGAATCGTCTTGCATGCAGTAGCGAATTTAGAAATTTAAGGATAAAGATAAGATAAACAATAATATAATATAATTAGATAATTCTCTATCAAATTTTAGGTTTTAAAATAAAGTTTAAATTACCAAAATTTAAATCTGATTTTAAAAAATAAAATTATTCAAAATTAAGAGTTAAACCTTATTAATATTGCAAAGCACATTTATTAAATCATTAAATGAAAGGAGTTGAGAGGGAAATTTGGGAAGAAGAAAAAGGAAGATAGAGATTGCTTTAGTAATATTTATTATTATAGAGATAGATGTATGTTTAGATATTAGTTAGTGCATTTTTGATATCATGGTTATTTAATGGTTATTTTTAATTGTCCGGCRAAAACACTAGTTATATTATGCTAAATTGTTTCTAATGGTTATTTAATGTCATGGTTCAATACATTTGCCAAGTTAACATATGGTAGTAGAAACAACAACAACAACAACAACAATAATACTCCATAATACATTTGGGGGCCAGATTTTTTTTTGTAATTTGTTTGATGTTTTATTTTCCTTGTAAATCATATAATAATTAATAATAATTAATCAATAATAAATAATAATAATAATAATAAATAATAATTAATAATTAATTAAAAATAAATAATATAGATAATATATAACTGTGAACAATGTTCAATAATGTTTCACGTAAACTCAAATTACGCTATATCAAAATTTCAAACCCTTATTACATTTTGCTATATATCTCCTTCGTAATGAAAAACTTTTTAACAATTGACTTTTTGTAGTATTTTAAGTGAACATTTAATATAGCAAAGAGAAATAAATATTCAAAATAAACAAAAGTATCAGCTAGCGGTTGAGCAACTAATTGTATTCGGAGAATAAAACTTGTTGAGTGAAAGATCCCTTTCTGTCACTAGTACTGTACTGAGTACGTTATAAATTAATAAAGAATGAAATATAAACTTACCGCTGGATACATGAGGATATTCCTTTTGCTGTGCGCTTTTGTAAAGTAGTGTTCTCCTTAAAAATCAGGTATCCTGTTAAAATTTTCGTTTCTCTCTTACATTTATGTCAATTCAGGGAAACTTCTAAAAGATATGATCCTGTTGATGACTTGTAATTAAACAAGAACCCCAAAACCATTTGAACAACCAAACTGCTTAAATTATTGCCTGTTCGGGGTTCCAGTCCATATGAAACACATAATAAAATAATAATCTGGTAATCCCTTCCTATTCATGAATGACGGTAGGTTTTCTTCTAATATGTGTTTACCGTATGAGTGATTATCAATTGGAATTCACAAGTCCGATATCATCAGTTATCAATCTTCCTACCAAAATTCATGTGTTTCATTCTTTCTACTACGCTTTTTCTTCCTGTTCCTTTCTACAATAATTTGTCCGATCCTTTATTTGTGGAAAAGGAATGGAACAATATTGTAATCTCTACTTATTTGAAAACATATTATCATCATTCAAAATCACGATTCTTGTTACCATTCATTTTTCTTCTTTCAAACACAAAGATGCGACATCATGCCTGCAATCAAGTATTTATGAGTATATTCTGATTTCCTTTATTTTTATTTGATAAAAAACACTCCACACCCAATAATCTTATAAGTTTTTACAAAAAAAAGTCCAATTATATGTACACAATCTAGGCGAATGAACCCCGTCAAGGTCACTACCGTGCATGAAATCCTATTAGAATGTCGAATAACTATATATATACAAAAGGGTTTACAAGATGGCGGTCAAAGGCGTTTGCAAAAGATATTTGAATGCAATACAGGTCGTATTCTGAGAAAGGAATGACTTTTTGTGAAGCTTGATTAAAAGATTGCCCCCTCTGGCAAATGTCCATTGATTCTGAGATCCACACTTATCCTCTTAGTTTGGTCTCCATTAAAGTTAGTGTACAAACTAATGGAGGTAGAAAGAAAATCAGAAAATGAAACCTTTTATTTGACTCCAAATGAATTATTAGCACGCAGGGCAAATGTAGAAAATAGGATTCATAACACCTTAATGACATAGACTCGAAAGGCAAAAAAATAAGACCAACAATTAGTCTAGGTGGATACTCTTTTTTTTTTTTACCATTTGATAGCTCCCTTAAAAAAGATCGTCCTCTATGGCTACTCCAATGTCGATGAACCTTTGTGAAATGTATGACATAGGCACTTTAGAATGTTCTCTTTGTACTTCGTTGAAGGCCATCATGAAATCAAATAGGTCTGACCATCTCTTCTTCAAATCACGAAGCGGAGGGACTAGATTATATGTGGCGATCAAATTCTATCCATCCTTTGATTGAATAGGCTCGGTAAACCCATCGCCCCGATTTGCATCCAAGGTAATCTTAGTTTTAGGAATTAAGTTACATGGTCTGAATGTTACCCTTAGTATTGCGGTCATAAATGCACAGCCGAAGCTTTCCAAGTTAATCGTAATTCTGTCTCGTGTGAAGTGAGAAGAACCATTTTTGGGCATAATTGGTTCCAAAGAGAGAGGCATAAAGACCATTGAAAAGTGAGACTGGAGTCTATATAGGAGGGGGGTTCGATTCCTTTGAGTGACATTGGCTGTTGAATCCCTAGGAGGAATCGAGGGGGGATTCATTGGTTGGCTTTGAATTTGAGGTATTTAGTCTTCGTGCTGAAAAGTCCTGGGTAGTTTGGAAGAAATACTGGGAGATCATAGTGTAGGTGAAATAATCCTCAGTGAAAGTAAGGGGTCAATGGATTCTATGGACGTCGCTTTCCAAACAGCTTTGCCAAAAGAACAGCTCGAGTTTCGTTCCTTGTTATATCTTACTTGAAGTGCTATGCATAGCCTCGGCGTGACGCTCGTTGAACTTAGGTCGTCTAGTTTTTGTATCCGTTCTTCAACAAGGCCATTTATGTTGTTTTAATGATGATGGGTTCTGCGAAGGTATGCATGGTTGAGAAGGTTTGGCTCCACGCCGGAAAAAATTACTGGCCTAGAAAGATGGGTTGGTCTTGGGAGATGGATTAGGCTTGCGAAAATGGATTGGGCTTGAAGGATGAATTGCGGCTTAGGTTTGAATGGACAATTCTGAGGACCGAGCAAGGGCTTATGTTGACAACTTTACCTAATTTCAGAAAGTATTGAACTCTTTAAGTGAATTTCCTTAGTCTTAAAAATGTAGATGCAAATGCCATGTCCTAATTTCCATATGGTACATTCTTTCCTAGAATGCATGTATTGATTAATGCAAGGTTCCTTCGTTTTTGAAAATATTTTTTTTTGGAAAGGGGCACCGATTACATGAGAATGTTCAGATATGCGTGTGATCAGGACTGAGTTTGATATGGAATTAAAAAATGACCATGCGACTATATGAAAGTGACGTGAGATGTGGTTCGATAAAACGATCATGATGACTAGAATGTAAGTACACATATGTTGAACTATGGATCTCAGACGTTAGGTTATGTCAAAGAGGGTCCACGCCTTAAAAGTAGACCTTGGTCTTATGTAACACGCATCTAGTAAAACGTTACACGCGGCATGGGCGAATAGGACTTGCCTTATACCATGACTTTTTGATCAATTAACATGACCACCAAAGGTAGTTTCCCTCTTTAAGGCGATTAGTGTAAAGAATATACCCATATTAGGACCAAAGGAGCCTAAGGCAGTGACCCTATTCATAAGGGCCACATCAACATGCCCACATTCCAACGAAAAAATCGATGGAATACGTGACTCTTCAAGACTGATAATCTACTCCGCTTAACAGTGATTAATCCCCTTGAATGTTTCATTTTGTAGCGTGTGCCTATCGGGCCTTGGCCTACAATCGATTATCGGGGTAGTGTTCTCGATATATGATAGAATCAGCCACACTTCCTCCCTATAACAATTAATCACGTGGACCAGCCCGAAACGAATTAGTGCCAATTTAATGGCCCCACTGTCTAGTCCAATAATCAGCACTTGTGGTCATCTGGGGACATCCTGGATTACAAAATGAATCTTTGACCAAATCCACCCGCAATGTTAGCGCACCTTTACTCGCGTCTCAAGTTGTAATTACACTCGGATCAAATCTATCATGAATACACAACAACTTAACAATTTTATTCTTCCTTAGGGATGCGCGCCTCTAGCCTTAAGAAGAAAACATAAAAGAGCTGAGTTCTATCATGCACATATCACTACATAAGCCTAATTGTTGTGACACACTTAAATTAATCAAATAATCATGGTGCTAACAGCCGTCGATCCTGGATGATTATCTGAATTAATGTGATTCAAAAATTTTCGTATTCTTGTCTAACAAATCAAAAAAGCGTTCTTTGCATAAAACAATGACAAAATACCATATGCGATGATAAGTTCATGTGAGAATGGAAACTCAAATATATAAAAATTAACTTACCTTGTCATTCCGCTGATCAACATCAAAGAAAACAAAGATTGATACTCAAAGCTTTGCTTCCAATTGAATCGCTTATCATAACAAAAGAGATCGTTGGCATTGAATTACGATTGCAGAAACAATTGGCACTAAGGCTGAAAACGAGTTTAGAAAAACAAATGAATACTTTTATGATTGAAATTCTAAAGCAAAATAAATGAAAAGTATTTTGTCGATCAAAATTAATAATAAATGAAAAGAGAGAGTTAGATTGAATAGCCTCAGAATTTTGTACCTAAATTCGCAAAGAAACGACTCCGAAAGTTGCGACGGACTCGTGAACCTTGGATGTTGTGAATGACTTTTATTTTTGTGAGTGATTTATGTGAGAGAGAGATTTTTGAGAGCTTTGAATTGAACTAAGCACAAGAGAATTCATCGATTTTTGATTAGGCACCTAGAGGATGCATTTATTGGCGTATAGGGAAGGATAGATATCGAAATAGGTTCATATATACGATTATAAGAAGTGTATATWCAAAAATYTGTTTRGTATATACACTAATTAGAAGCATATTTATMCTTTTTAATTACGTAAATACGCTTGTGCTGACATGGCTGCCATGTCAACACATTCYTATCTACGCTTTGGTTTTTTGTATGTATTCGTATTCCGCATTTCGCATTTGTATTTTTGGATCTAATTGCTACTCGAATTAACCTTTATCCATTTTTGGATAAACTTGGTGAACAAGATTAACCTTCTAGAATAGTTCGCATCATTCCCGAATCATCTGGATTTATCTAAGAATTTCTGAATTTATTTATTTTCAAAAATCATTTCGCAAACTTATAAAAATCATAGAAATTAGATAAAAATGGCCAAGGAAGACATGGAAAAGACAACCTTCACTACCTGTGGGGGCTATATTGTTACACCGTAATGCCTTTTGGTCTAAAAAATGCAAGCGCCACATAATAACGAGTTGCCACTACTCTGTTTCATGACATGATACACAAAGAATTAGATGTCTATGTCGACGATATGATCGTCAAATCAAAAGATCACGAAGGACGTACCCTTACACTAAGGAAGTTCTTCCAAAGACTCCGACAATTCAACATGCGCCTTAACTCACAAAAATGTGCATTCYAAATCACTTCAGGCAAGCTCTTAGGTTATGTCATAAGCTCTTGAGGCATCAAGATCGATCCAACGAAAATCAAAGCTATCATGTCACTCAGGCCATTCTAAAATGAGAAGGAAATCCGTGGATTCTTAGGTSGACTTCAATACATCAGTATGTTCATATCAAAGCTTACAATGGTTTGTGAACCCATCTTCAAGAAGTTGAAGTAAGGTGCAGTCAAGCAATGAGACGATAGTTTCCAACAAAGCGAAGCTTTTCCAAGTAATCGTTTCTTTCTCGGGAAGTGAGAAGAACCATTTTTGGCATATTGGTTCCAAAGAGAGGGGAAAGACCATTGGAAAAGGGTAGGGTCGATTCCTTTGAGTGACATGGTGGTTTTGAATCCKTAGAGATGGAATCGGGGGTCATTGGTTGGCTTGAATTTGGGTATGTCTTCGGCTGAAAAGTTCTTGGGTAGTTTGGAAGAAATACTGGGATCAAGTGTAGGTGAGTCCTCGTGAAAGGTGGGGTCAATGGATTTCTGGATCGTCTTTTCAACTAGCTTTGCCAAAGAACAGCTCGAGGTTCGTTCCTTGTTATATCTTACTTTGAAGTGCTTGCATGGCCTCGGCGAGCTCTTGAACTTGGTCGTCTAGTTTTTGTATCCGTTCTTCAACAGAGGCCATTTTGTGGTGTTAATGTGATGGGTCTGCTGGTATTGGATGGTTGAGAAGGTTGGGCTCGGGAAAAGAAATGTACTGGCTTAGAAAGATGGGTTGGTCTTGGGAGGATGGATTAGGCTTGGAAAGATGGATTGGGCTTGGAAGGATGAATTGGGCTTAGGGTTGAAATGGACAATTCTTAGGGCCGAGCAAGGGCTATGTTGACAACTTTACCTATTTCAGAAAGTATTAGACTCTTAGTGAATTTCCTTAGTCTTTAAAAATGTAGATGCAAATCCATGTCCTAATTTCATGGTCATCTTTCCTAGAATGCATGTATGATGAATGCAAGGCGCCCTTTCGTTTTTTGAAAATATTTTTTTTTTGGAAAGGGCACCGATTGACATGAGAATGTATGATATGCAGGTGTGATTAGGACTGTGTAATATGGAATAAAAAATGACCATGGACTATATGAAAGTGACTGTGAATGTGGGTCAAGAACGATGACTAGGGAATATGTAATGTACACATATGGTRGACTATGGTCGGTTAGGTTATGTCAAAGAGGGTACCACGCCTAAAAGTAGACCTTGGTCTTATGTACACGCATCTAGTAAAACGTACACGCGGCATGGGCGGAATAGGACTTGCCTTATCCATGTGATCAATTAACCACATGCACCAAGGTAGTTTCCCTCTTTAAGGCGATTTAGTGTAAAGAATATACCCATATTAAGACCAAGGAGCCTAAGGCGTGACCCTATTCAAAGGGCCACATGCAACATGCACAATCCAACGAAAAAGTTCGATGGAATTACGTGACTTTCAAGACTGTCTACTTCACTTAACAGTGATTATCCCCAATGAAGTTTCCATTTTGTAGGCGTGTGCCCTTATCSGGCCTTGGCCTACATCGATTATCGGGGTAGTGTTCTCGAATGAGGAATCGCCACCGTGCCTATACAAGTTAATCACGGACGCCCGAAACATTAGTGCCAATTTAATGGCCCCACTGTCTGATCCAATAATCAGCTTGTGGGTTCGGGGACATGGTACAAAATGAATCTTTGACCAAATCCACCCGCATGTAGCGACCTTTACTCGGTCTCATTGTAATTCCACTCGATCAAATCTATTGAATACACAACAACTTAACAATTTTATCCTTAGGGAGCGCTCTAGCCTTAGAAAACTATTAAAAGAGTGAGTTTCTATCATGCACATATCACTACATAGCCTAATTGTTGTGACCACTTCAAATTAATCAAATTAATATGGTGCTTAAGATCCGTTCGTCCATGATTAATCTGAATTTAATGTGATTCAAACAATTTTCGATCTTGTTTAAACAATCAAAAGCGTCTCTTGCATAAACAATGACAATAATACATATGCGATGATAATTCATGTGAGAATTGGAAACTCAAATATATAAAAATTAACTTACCTTGCATCGCTATCAACACAAAAGAAAACAAAGAGTGTATCAAAGCTTTGCTTCCAATTGAATCGCTTATCATAACAAAAGAGATCGTTGGCATTGACAATTACGATTAAAACAATTGCGCTAAGGCGAAAACAGTAGAAAACAAATGAATTTACATGATTGAAATTCTAAAGCAAAATAAATGAAAAGTATTTTGTCGATCAAAATTAATAATAAATGAAAAGAGAGAGTTAGATTGAATAGCCTCAGAATTTTGTACCTAAATTCGCAAAGAAACGACTCCGAAAGTTGCGACGGACTCGTGAACCTTGGATGTTGTGAATGACTTTTATTTTTGTGAGTGATTTATGTGAGAGAGAGATTTTTGAGAGCTTTGAATTGAACTAAGCACAAGAGAATTCATCGATTTTTGATTAGGCACCTAGAGGATGCATTTATTGGCGTATAGGGAAGGATAGATATCGAAATAGGTTCATATATACGATTATAAGAAGTGTATAT